>PVLD010007463.1:0-91469 GCA_004027595.1 Dinomys branickii | reverse complement strand
CCCAGAAATAAAGCAAACACAACGCCCTCCAGGCTCGGTCACCCCATTACTGCATTACCCTGCTCCTGCCCTCTTATCCGCCAAACTTCTGGTCCCCGCCCTGCTTCCACACACATGGCACCCTTCCCCTAGAGAGGGAACTGAGTCCACTTCGAGTTCAGTGGATTTGCGTTTCCCCACGCTGGGCCGGACGTTCACCTGGTCTCTCTGCAATGGGCTGCGCTTAACGGATCCGCTATTGGAAAGATTCTCTCTTTGAACTCCGAGAGTGTCCTAATCAACCATCCCTTGGGCGTTTCCTTTTCTCACCAGCGTTCTCTTCACCACCACCTCTTCCCTAGAGATGGTGCCACACCCAAGTCTTTCAAAGGCTCAATTCCAGCCTTGCAGGGTCCGTTGAGGCAGATGTGGCTGCCCAAGCAGCAAGTCCTCACGCTGGAATGAATTGGCCTTTCCCTGCCGCCAGACGTCTGATCTCCACCAACCACAGCTGAGAAAGCAGAGGTGCGGGGAACCTAGTGTCATTTCCAACCCACAGATTTCTCTCAGTGGTGCTACTATTCACTTATCGAGCCACTGTCAATCTTCCAGTCTTTTCCTTGTTTTTAGTTTGTTTTTGGTTTGCTTGCGTGCCTGTTTGTTCGCTTGCTTGTTTTGAGGCAGAGTCTTACTGCACTGCCCAGGTTGGTTTTGAACTCCTGGGCTCAGGGAACCTTCTTGCCTCAGCCTATGTGACTGCTCCCAGCTATTAACTGGTCTTAATTTTCCTTAGTAGTTCTCTTTTCTATTTCCGCTGCCACCATCTTGCTTTCTAGCCACCATCTGCACCAGATTAATCTTCCTAAAACCATGCTCACAAACATGTACTGCCTATATTAATCAGAAGCTTTCAGCCGGGCGTGGTGGCACACACCTGTAATCCCAACACTCAGGAGGCTGAGACAGGAGGATCCTTGCGAGTTCGAGACCAGCCTGGGCTGCCAAGTGAGCTCAAGGCCAGCCTGAACTACACAGCGAGATCCTGTCTCAAAAAGACAAAAAAATAAGATTTTCAACTATAGTCAAAATAAAACCCACTTCAAATAAGAATAAACCCACTTCTAGTAAGAATAAACCCATTTCAAGTAAAAAAAAAACTTCAAAATGAGACTTTAAAAAAGATTTATTGGCACATGCCTACTGCCAAAGCCAAGGATAAAACTTCAAGTGTGGCTGGATCTAGGTATTACAGCACTGTCCTTGGGAATCTCCCCTTCCACCCTTTGGCTACAGGCTGGTTTCACTCACAGTGACCACCTGGTTGGCAGGGCTGTTACTCACTCAGGCAACACTTCGTGACTCTAAGCCTCGGAGTCAGACAGGTGTGGGAGGCGTTGTCAGCTGCCTGATTATGGACACAACTGAAAGTCTAGAAGAAGTATTAGCATAAATATCTATTCTGAAGGAGAAAATAGATCATAACTGTGAATTTGGGGAAGGTGACCTACGCCACAAATATCACAGGATCCAAAGAGCACCCCGTGTTCTGTATGATTAGTTCTGTGGTAACCCTCTGTAATACAGTCCTTGTCAGCTACAGTTTTGGAGATAGTCTTTAATCAGTTCTTCATTGGAAAGATATTTTGTAGTATTTTCCATATGGAAATTAGAAAAATAATTCAGTATTTTAGGGGGTTTTTTGTTTGTTTTGTTTTGGGGGGTTGCCTTTTTGAGACAGGGTTTCACTATGCAGTTCAGGCTGGACTTGGACTCATTTTGTAGCCCAGGTGGACCTCAAACTCACAGCGATCCTGCTGCCTCAGCCTCCCAAGTGCTGGGATTATAGGGCTGTGCCAACACACTCAGCCTAAATTTTTGGTTTTTTTATTACTGATATATTTCAAAACTTATTTCAGCTTCACAGCACAAATTTGTTTTTTTGGCAGCACAGATTTAATGTCATGTAAGTATTTAGGATGTTGTCAAATTTCAGGAATGCGCTATCATCAAATTTTTTTAATTAATGGGCTGGAGCCAGGGATATAGCTCAGCGATATAAGTGCTTGCCTGGAAGCCTGAGGTCATGAGTTCGATTCCCGACACCAAAAATAAAAATTGTGGGCTCAGGATATAGCTCAGCAGCACAGCAACTGCGTGGCAAGTGCAAGATCCTGCGTTCGATTCCTTTTTTTTTTTTTTTTTTTTGACAGAGGGTCTCACTACGCAGTTCAGGCTGTCCTTGAGCTCACTCTGTAGACTGGTCTCAAGTTGCAGACTGGTCTCGAGTTGCAATGATCCTCCTGCCTCAGCCTCCCAAGTGCTGTGATTACAGGTATGAGCCACCATGCCTGACCCGAGTTCGATACCTGACACCAAAAAATTTTTGTTTTAATTTATGATATATAGTGTTGGGAAAATTTTTGAACTGAATAGTTTCTGCCTTTTAATATGTTAAACCATGTTGCTTCTGTATAACCTCCTGCTGTGGCAGCAGGAGCTGTGGGGTACCTGCAGATCATGATAAGAACCTGACTTTGCTCTCTTTGGGTGAGGAATGACAGCACAAAGGCAAAAGACCTGTTTTTGGAAACCTTCTCATTTCCTGTGCTGGAATAGCTAACACTTACTTTACCCAAGGGAGTAACTGAATTATGTAAATAACATTTTACTAAAGTCACCACTAAAAAATAAAAATAAAAAATAAAAAAAATAAAATCACCACTAAATATATTCCAGCTCAACTATCCCTGGACCCTAGAACATTCATGGCCATTGTAAGTCCATGAAGAAAAGTGTTATCAAGAGGGTATGGTGGTCCACACCTGTAATCCCAGCACTCGGGAAGCTGAGGCAGGAGGATCATTGTCAGTTTGAGACCAGCCTGGTCTACAAAGGGAGCTTGAGGCCAGCCTGAGCTGCATAGTGAGACCCTGTCTCAAAAAGATTAAAAAAAAGAAAAGCATCACTTGGCTGGGGGTGTGCACAACATCTTGGGTTCCATCCCACTAAATATAAATAATAAAGCATCCTTTATCCTTTAACAATATGAATACATTGCTTGGGCCTTCTCAGGACCTGGGAAGGGGCCATGCACTAGAGATTTAATGTTTAAATTCCCTTAGCTCCAGGAAACCCACCTCTGCTTTTGACCCTGACATCTTGTGACACAGCTGATAACCAGGGTTGACTTTGTACCCCTGGGGATGCCGTTTAACTCTATGTGAAATTCAAGCTATAAGGAGGGTGGCGAAGATGCAAACAGAAAAGGAGCTGTGGAATTGACACCGTCATATTCAGAGCAAAAACAGCTCCCAGCACTACGTGGGATGAGGTGTATCTCTCCGGACTCAAATTCCAGATCTCAACCCAACAGGCTTCTTGCCATATCCCCTAAATCTGACCAAGAGTTCTTCATTCCAGAGCACCTTTCTTCCCAAAAGGAACATCACAGAGCAGAGCGTATCTAACTAACTACGCCAGCTCCGTGAGTCCTTCCCAAGTCAAAGAAACATGAGACCAAGGAAACTGGTCCAAATGTCAAAGTCAATGCTCGCAGGCAGAAAAGCAATGCTGAGTTAAAATACATACCCTAAATGACCAGTAAGAAAGTTCAAATGCCCGATTACCGAAGTGTATTCCCCAAATAGTAATTGCCTTTATATGCGAATTTTCAGGCCAATGGCACCACATCTGACCCAGGACATTGACTCTTTCTTTTTCCCTTTGAGATGCGAAAAGTGGCAGTATTTTCAAGATAAAATTTGTGTGTGTGTGTGTGTGTGAGAGAGAGAGAGAGAGAGAGAGAGAGAGAGAGAGAGAGAGAGTGTGTGTGTGTGTGTGTGTGAGAGAGAGAGAGAGAGAGAGAGAGAGAGAGAGAGAAAGACTCTCACCCTTTAGTTCAGGCTGGCCTTAAACGCATTTTGTAGCCCAAACTGGCCTTGAACTCACAGTGATCCTCCCGCCTCAACCTCCAAGAGGTAGAATTACAGTTTTGTACCACCATGCCCAGCTCAAGATAAATTTTAACATTTGAAACTCAAAGCAGAGCTGTATTTTTGATGGTCTGCCATTAGAGATGACACTCAACCTTTGGGTATGAGTCTTCTTATTCAGCACAGCATTCCTTCCAGGAAGAGATATACCTCAAAGATATGTGCAAAGAAAGCCTGCCCCAGATTAACCAGAAGCTTGGGGAAGCTACAGACCTCCATTCATCTTCTTTTAAATGGTTTTAAGGACCAAAATTTGTGATTAATATAAAGTTGAGAGAAATACTTCATCAGGGACCAAAAGGCTTCCTCGGGTAATACCGTCAAGGTGAAATGCAAGGAGGAAAAAAGAAGTACTGAACATTGTAGTTGAGTCAAACATCCTGCAAATTTTACAGAAGTATAGTAACAGTTAACACTGATTGAATGTTGCTATTTGTCAGCCATTATTGTGAGTGTTTTACCTGTGTTTACTGTATTCTGGATGAGTGGTTTGTACACTCAGGTGGAGCTATCATTAACTCACCTGGCAGAGTCGCGAGGATTTGAAATGATACAGACAAAGAGCCTGGCATGTAGTAGACACTCAATAAATGTTAGCTACTGTTGGACTATACAGACTAAAGAATGCTTGGATCCGGAACACAGCAAGTGCTTGGTAGTAGTGCACTTGCCTCTGTGCACCTGGCCTTGGGTTTGATACCACCACCAATATACAAATGAACAAACTTGAGGGCATGTATCATCTTTTTTTTTTTTTTTTTGAGACAGGGTCTAGCTATGCAGTTCAGGCTGGCCATGAGCTCACTTTGTAGCCCAGGCTGGTCTCAAATTCGAAATGATCCTCCTGCCTCAGCCTCCCGAGTGCTGGAATTACAGGTGTGCGCCACCACAATCTTTAATATAGAGTGATTCTCTTAGTTAAATGGATGTGGCTACAGATAATACTAATTGTCTCTAGTTAATTGTAGGAGAGGATGGATTTGTTTTGTATGGCTCTGAAGGAGAGATTTTTAAAAAGTAGGAGCTGATAGGAAGAAAAGAGGAGCGAGAGAAGAAAGGAGAGAGGACAGAAGGAAGTCGGGGCTGTGCAGAAGTGATGAGCTCCCAAGTGTCTGTGTAGTGAACCCAGAAGGCTCGGGTGGAGCGCTGACAAGTGCGCGTCTTAGTCATTCTCCCAGCGCTGAGACACAGTGCTCGACCGTCACAACATAAAGGAGAGGTTCATTTGGCTCGTGGTTTTTAGAGGCTTCAGTCCGTAGTTGGCCAGCACCAAGGCATGGCGAGGGTCTTGGCGGAGAAGACGCTGCTCATGGCACAGCGGACAGGAAGCCAGGTCCAGGGGGGAGCCTGGAAGGGACATAAACTCCTCCAGGCCACGCCCCCAGTGACTCGCCTCTTCCAGCCAGATCCGTTCCGGGAACAGAAGCCCGAGCTCGCCCGCATCATCCAGTCACTTTCCAAAGGCTCCCTGTGAGCACAAGGCCCCTGGGTGACACCTAGAACCCTAGCAGATCCTGATAAGGGGAAACCCATGGAAAATACACTTGCAGGCAGAGGAGATCTTACCACTAGCCCAAGCCCAACACCCTTCTCCAGTCTGCCCGGATGGCTTGAGGTCTGACAGTGAACCAGACGGGTCCTTTCCAGGGCCTCCAGCTTCACAGGACCAGCAGCTGGCAACAAATGGGTCCTGACCAATAAGGCAAAGCATTAGGGATTCCTGAAAAAAGTGTCTGCACCATGCACTTTCTTTTTTTTTTTTTTTTTGTCTTTTTTCCACAGGGTCTCACTATGCAGTTTAGGCTGGCCTTGAACTCACTTTGTAGCCCAGGCTGGCCTCGAACTTGCAACAATCCTCCGGCCTCAGCCTCCCCAGTGCTGGGATTACAGGTGTGCACCACCACCGCCAACTAACCATTCACTTTCAAAAGCTCCTTGGAAGAAATGCACAGGTGAACCTTCCCCAACCCAGCCCAGTGTTCCTGGGGCCAGTGACTCAATGACATTTCCTCCCCATCATGTTGCCAAAGAACAGGATAAAGCTGTAGGCAGTTTGTTAAACTAATGTGAAAATGAAACATTAGGAAATGGTGCATGTCACCAAGCATGGTGGCCCACACCTATAATCCCAGCACTGCGGAGGCTGAGGCAGGAGGATCACTGAGAGTTTAAGGCCAGCCTGGGGCTACATAGTGAGTGCAAGGCTGGCCTGGTTTACACAGTAAGACCCTCTCTCAAGAAAAGGTAGGAAGGAAGAAAAAGAAAGGAAGGAAGGAAGGAAGAAAAAGAAAGGAAGGAAGGAAGGAAGGAAGGAAGGAAGGAAGGAAGGAAGGAAGGAAGGAAGGGAGGGAGGGAGGGAGAAGGATGGAGGGAGGGATAAAGGAAGGAAGGTGGGTAGGTAGAGGGCCAGGGATATAACTGAGCAGCACAGTGGCTGCCTGGCAAGCTTGAGGTCCTGAGTTTGAGTCTCAGTACCCCCTCCCAAAAAATGCTGGATCTCCTTTTGCAACATAATTTCCCTTTCATCAATAGGGAATTCAACACCCATAAACATTTAAAAAATAACATACTAGCCAAACACGACATTTTTCATGGGGTATGGTGGCGCACACCTGTAATCCCAGCACTGGAGAGGCTGAGGCAGGAGGATCGTTGTGAGTTCAAGACCAGCCTGGACTACAAAGTGAGCTCAAGCCCAGCCTGAACTGTACAGGGAGATCCTATCAAAAAAATACCCCCCAAAAAAGACCCCTACATAAGATTAAAAATTAGCGCATGATTGTAGCATGCATCTTATTGCTTAATAATATTAGAGAGGAGTAAAAGGCATGTTTTACATAAATTGTTTACTAGATTTTTATGTGTTTCGCTGCTAGGCAGTCATCGGTAAGTACAAAACTCATATTGGAAACAAGCATTTCAGTAAATTTTTAATTTTTTTTTATTTATGGATTTTTTTGTCTTTTTGAGACAGGGTCTCGCTGTGCAGTTCAGGCTGGTCTTGAGCTCACTTTGTAGCCCAGGCTGGTCTCAAACTCGCAACATCCTCCTGCCTCAGCATCCCGAGTGCTGGGTTTACAGGCATGTGCCACCACACCCGGCTTATTAAATGCTTTCTTTCAAGTCATTGTTTTAATAACGAAGTTTCTAAATCTGTGTTCGAATCTTTTTGTTTCAAAAGTTATAGTTGAGAAGGGTTTTTTCGTTAGTGGTAATAATAGATTTGAGTGTGTGTGTGTGTGTTGCTAGGGACTGAACCCAGAGCCTCAAACATGCTAGGCCAATGCTCTACCAGCAAGCCACACTCCCAGCCTGAGTTTATTCTTACTATAACCAAAAACGTAAGAAATCAAGATTAGTGCAAAAAACAAAACCAACAACAAAAAAGATTAGTGCAAAAGAAAACATCGCTCAGCAATGAAATTGACCACCACAGATTCCTTGCCCAAACCAGGAGAAACATTAACAAAATGCAACCTGCTGGTTGCAAGTAAACTTAAAGTATTAAATAAGCTGAAAAGAAATTTAATTTCACACTCCAGAAATATCCTAGTGGTTTTTTCCTCATTGCCGTTACAAACTTGTGTGGAAGGAAGAATAGAGAGAGCAGAAAGAAGGACGAAAACAGAGTTATTTTCTCTTAATCTTACAATGTAATTGAGAGTAAAAATACACCTGGAAAAAACTCACAAACAAAGCAAAATACTCACATGCTGCATTCAGTGCCACAGTCCATTGACACATCATTTCAGCACTAAACCAGCTGAAAATAAGACCTCTCCTTTGGGGGTGCAGGATATGTTACTATCATTAGTTAGGTACCCAAATGCACGTCAGCACGCACGAAAGGGCAAGAAGCTGGAGAAACAATCGCAGAGAGCTGGAATGGGCCGTCAAGGCTGCGGGGCTCTACAGATTCCCCTGAAGTCCAACCATCTCCAATGTTTAGTTTTCTTCTTTGCTTTGTTTCTCTCTCCATTTCTGTCTTCTTCTACCGCCATGAAAGCCAGCGGGCTCAGACGGTTGTGGAGCAGGACAAAGCATTCACCAGGGCAACGCATCTTGAGTTAGAATCTCACTGTACAATTCCCACTTGATCTTGGACTCATAAATTGACCTGGCTCAGGTGAAGGCGAGATAACCCTGGGAAGCTCACAGAGCGAGCAGGGAATGTAGTCAGGAAAGCGGCCCTGTGCTCCGTAGACATGGAGCCCGGCAACCACCATCCTCTCCCCTTGTGAAGAGGGTGAGAGTGAGGAAGCCCTCACTCTAGAGCGGCTCCTTGAGCTTTAATGTGTATGAAACACCAAGGATGTTGTTAAGGGCAGACTGTGATTCAGTAGCTCTGGATGGGGTCTGAGCGTCAGTATTTCCATTGTGTTGGTCCAGATGCCACGAACACTAAGGTTTTAGAGATTTAAAAAGAAAAAAAAAAAAGGTGCCAGGTATGGCGGCACTAGCCTATAATTCCAGCTCTCCAGAGGCTGAGGCAGGACTAACACTGTGAGTTCAAGGCCAGCCAGGACTACAAAGTGAGACCCTGTCTCTAAAAAAAAAAAAAAAAATCCAGGTGTGGTAGCACATGCCTGTAATCCCAGCACTTGGGAGGCTGAGGCAGGAGGATGTTGCTAGTTCGAGACCAGCCTGGGATACAAAGTGAGCTCAAGTCCAGCCTGAACTGCATAGTGAGACCCTGTCTCAAAAAAGACAAACAAAACAAAACAAAATCACCCAAAGTGCACCTTAAGAGAGGGTGCAGACAGCAGATCAGAAGTGGGTAAGAACCACTGAGTCAAGTGGGAGGGAATAGTCACAGAGGGGTGGGCATCAGGGATGTGAAGAGGAAAAAGTGACGGGGCGCAGAGGACTTGGAAGGGGAGAGACCAGAGTGCGAGGGAGATAAGCCCTCCTCCTCCCACCCTCCCTCCAAGCCAGGACAGTTGCCGCTCAACCTTCAACCTTTTGACTTTTGAATCAGATTGTCATTGACAAAGTATTGATTCAACTGTTGCCTTGCAGGGATCTGGTCCAACTTCACCCGCCAAGGTGTTTCCATGGTTACCAAGATAAGACAAGCAAAGCGAGGTCAAAAGGAGAACAAACAAATACTGCCATTGAAAAGGGACTTTTAGGGGCTGGGGGTATAGCTCAGTGGCATAAGCGCTTGACTGGCAAGCGCAAGGTCCTGAGTTCGATCCCTGGTACCGGAAAAAAAAAAAAAAAAAAAAAGAAAGGTGAATGAAAAGGGACTTTTTCAACCACTGGGCTTAGCATGAGTTCACATCTAATCTAAGTTTAACAGTGAACTAGCAAACAAGGGCTGGAGCCAAAGATACGAGTGCAGGAGGGTAATGAGACCTAACAGGTGACAGTCACACGGAAAGAGAACAACGCCGCCAGAAACGTCTGGCTACAAAACAGCAAGGTCACCCTGGTTAGACCCCACACACTGTGAACTGCATGGAGGAGACACCCCAAAATAATGCTTTTCAACAAACTATAACCTTAATTTTGTCTTATAGATGACATATTTAACTGTCTTAAGGTATTATTCAGGAGTATACAGTACCAACCGGGACCCAAATTAGTGAGTTTCTTCAAAAGTTATGATAAATTTATAAGTATTAAATGCCAAGCATTCATATAATTTTTTATGTTGTGAACGCCCTCCGTTGCAGATGCAGGACCTGAGATGAACAGAATTGAGTGAGCTCCCCTTCCTGCCCACAGGAGTAAGATCTGGCTAGAATGAAATCCTAGGGTCATCTAGATCAACGAGAATCAAAGGAGAAAAGTAACACCAGGCAAGCCGGGCCATAGTGGCGCACGCCTGTAATCCTAGCACTCAGGAGGCTGAGGCAGAAGGATCATTGCGAGTTCAAGACCAGCCTGGGCTACAAAGCGAGCTCAAGGCCAGCCTGAACTGCATAGTGAGACCCTGCCTCCAAAAAAAGACAAAGAAAGACAGAAAGAAAATGGTAATGAAAATGGTCAAAAAAAAAAAAAACCAGAAGCAGCTTTATACAAGGGAAACCAACATGTACCTAGTATTGAGACGGGTCCAAGAAAAATGAACTACCAAACAGCCAAATTAGAATTTAGTAACGCTTTTAATAGTTGAGCCCAATGGCCCCCACTCACGCCTCTGTTTCAAGGCTGAGAAGTGAGAGCCCCGAGCCCACTGTATGCAGGGCTTATAAAGACAAAAACCACAATGAATACAGGTGTGTAGCAGGGACGTTATGCTTGGGTAACTGTCCTGTTTCTGGCAGGGACGGGCAATGCTCATTGAATTTTTTCTGAGAAAGAACAAGGAACCTTTAAACAATAATTATGTTACCATACATGGACTTTAGCTGTTTGAGGTGAATCAGGGGTCAAGCATGGGGTCAGTCTAGCAAGCAGCTGGGTACTTGGGACATTACAGTATGACCTACACACATACATTTTATTTGATCATCCCAAACCTGTGGGCTCGGCAGCAATGTGCTTGTTTTACAGATGCTAGGACTGTAACTAACTTATAAGTTAATTAACTTTCTCACTAGGATTTAAATGGGCGGGGCAACGCTCTGAGAGAGGACAGGGGAGTTTCGGTAGAAAACGCTTCCCCATATCAAAGTCTCCTGCTCTTTACAACACAATCTCAATTTTTTACCGACAAAACTGTCCATTGGAATAAAAGACGTTTTCCAGCCTTTTTCTGCAGCTTTTTCTGGCCACTTGCTTAAATTCCGGCAATGATTATCAGTAGAAATGTTACGTGGGACTTTGAAAAGTGCAGATAGCGGATAGCATCTCTCTTGTGCGTGGTCCGCGTACATCACTTTGGGGTCCAAGGGTCTTAGTTCTCAGGCCACTCCCAAGAAGACCGGCCTCCAACCGTGAATGCCACTGCAGTCCCCCAGAACCCTTAGGTGTCCCCAGTGCACGCTTAAGTTTTCCCTGTGCTTCTCCAGAAGAAGGCTCGTCTGCTCTCCTACGCTCCCCTCAATGAAGAGCAAGCCTGGGTGCCTGCTCCAGCACCAAGAAACAACTATTTCTACCTGCCATCACTTAAACTGACTAGGTTCGTAGTTGGTCTTTGGTGCTTGATCCTGCTCCATCCTGAATCTTTGAGACTGGGACCTAGTTGTGAACCTTAGCAAGTTGGCTGAGGTGCTAGCCAGCTTGTGACTACTGCTGGCCTCCTTTCCAGGACTGGTCTGTGGTACAACTCACCTCGTCTCACACACACACACACACACACACACACCTTTGATTCACAGTGTAGTCCCACAACACCCAGACCTAGGTACTCCCTGCTCTACGCCTTCAAATCAGATCCCCTTTGGCTACCGACCACTGTGTGAAACAAAATGGTATTTGGTCACTCCACCTTTCAACCCCAACAAGACATTTCCAAGCTGTTAGGTCTTGCAAACAGCAAGATGCTACAGGTACAGCCTTGTTGGTGAACCCCCAGCCTGTAAGTTGCACAGCTATTTTGGCTCAAAAATTTCTTTCTGGCCAGGTGTGGTGACAAATGCCTGTAATCCCAGCACTTGGGAGGCTGAGACAGAAGGATCATGCTGAGTCCAAGGCCAGCCTGCACTGCCCAGCAAAATTTCAAAATGACCAGAATAAACAAACAAACAAATAAACTTCTTTATTTCCTAGTGTTGTCATCTAGAATGTCATTTTTGTGAGGAAAGAAGGGAGATCAGAACCCTGTTTTTCGGGACAGGGTCTTGCTATGTAGCTCAGGCTGACCTCGAACTCACAATGATCCTTCTGCCTCAGCCTCCCAAATGCTGGGATTATAGGCATGTGCCACCATACCCAGCCAGAACCCTTTTATAATGAAATTTACTTAATCTAACCTCTCTTGACTTACATGTGTTATACACACATATAAAGTTAGGCCAATTTTAAATCATAGAACTATGTCTAAAACCCTGGCCACTATTTTCTTCTCTGTCATCAATAAATGGGAAAATGCATAATGAGATCAAGAAAGTTGCTAGGAGACAGAAGTTGGTAAGTTCAGCTCATGAGCACTAAGTTCTTGCATGCCTAAAACAATCAAATTTGCTTTTTTTAACAAATAAATGTAGAAAGTATGTTTAATGTCAGTTAACCTCATCTGTAAGATCCAGCTCTTACAGATGACTTTCCAAGGATGGTGCACAAAGAAAACTGATCTCAAGGAAGTGGGGAGAGTTCAAGGTCTTGTTATTTTAAACAATTTCAAGTCCTTAACTGCACTTAACTGCAGAAAACCAATGGAGAAACGAATCATTCTTTACCTTTTAGATCTACTACTGGAGTCAGAGGCTGACATTACTGATCTGGAGTTTATGAGAAAAAGTCAGGAGACTGCATGTTGATCATGCATAATTTTATGCAGCAAAATATTGCTCTGAAACCCACTCACTATTCCAGGACTCAGTCAAGGAGAGTAAAGGAAAAACTGAAAATACCTAGGAAAATGTGAGTTCCTCGTGGAGATTAAGGCAGAATCCTTATTAACTCTGGAACTAAGACACCAAATAACAAGAAGTAGGATAAGAATTCCTTTTGCAGCCGGGCATGGTGGCACACACCTGTAATCCCAGCACTCGGGAGGATGAGGCAGGAGGATTGTTGCAACATTGAGGCCAGCCTGGGCTACAAAGTGAGCTCAAGGGCAGCCTAAACTGCTTGGAAGTGGAAGTAAGCCCGTGATAACCAACTTGAATCCACTTTTTATATAAAATTCTTATTTCTAGGATGTCTTCCTGGCAGGACTACAGATTTAGACCTTACTGCTTTGTACCCACTGCGTGAGGGACAGGCCTCCGCACAGCAGCCGTCATACTGCCCTGTAATGGTTAGACCTTGTTTGGACCCCAGCTAAGCTACTTGGAATCAGGGACTATTTGCAGTGCTTACTATGAGCCCTGTCATTGTGGTTTTCTTTCCTTTTTTTTTTCCGGTACCAGGACTCAAATTTAGGACCTTGCCAGGCAGGTGCTTGTGCCACTGAGCTACATCCCCAGCCCTTGCCATTATGTATTGAATTAATAAATACCTTTTCCTTTTTTTTTTTTTTTTTTGTATTTTTGAGACAGGTCTCACTGAGCAGTTCAGGCTGGCCTTGAGCTCACTTTGTAGCTCAGGCTGCTCTTGAACTCACAACAATCCTCCTGCCTCAGCCTCCTGAGTGCTGGGATTACAGTCATGTACCACAACTCCCTGCTAATAAATACTTTTATTCCATAAAATACTAGTGCAAACCAATAAAAGGCTAATAGTCTTGCCAATGGAATGATATGAAGAAAAAATTGGTGATGGCAAAACTAAAGCCTGTTTCCTTTAGTCTTTTCTCTAAAACAAAACCAAGTATAGCAGATGGGATCATCTGTTCATGATATTTAGAAACATTATTTTAGGACCATGATTCATGGGCAGCAAAGGCCACTTTTATATAAAATTTCTGTCTGAGTATTCACAATGCCGTGGTGATGTAAACACTGCTTTCCATTTGGGGGTCTGGAGATACATTTGTGTTTGTCACGGTTCTCCAGGGAGAAAGAGCAGACAGGATCTGTCTAGCTACCTAGAGAAATGTATTGTACACACTCCGTGATGATGGAAACCAGCAAGCCCACATGTGCACTGCGAACTAAGAGGTAGGCACCCAGGAAGAGAGCTGATGTACAAAGCACAAAGGCAGTCCACTGCAGAGTTCCCTCTTCCTGGGGGAGAGTATCACATTTCAGGAATGAAAGCAATAGTGTTTGTTCATGGAGCTGTGAGCTAGACTTAGCTCAGAACTTACAGGAGTAAGAAGCCATGAGTATTGTTACACCTGTTTCCACATGATTTTTGTTCCAATTATGGTTAATTGTTCAAGACGGAATTTTTTTGGAGCCGGGCATGGTGGTGCATACCTGTAATCCCAGCACTTGGGAGGCTGAGGCAGGAGGATCATTGCAAGTTCGAGACCAGTCTGGGCTACAAAGTGAGCTGAGGACCAGCCTGAACTGCATAGTGAGACCCTGTCTCAAAAAAAAAAAATTTTGGAACCACTTCCAATCACACTTCTTGCTTAATCCGTCATGTAAGTTTGATAAAGACCCATAGACTTAATTGGCTCAGATTTTATGATTTTCCTTTTATGATAAGGATGCCAGGGTTAAGGGTATACTTTAATAGCAGAATTGTATGTGTATGTGTGTGTGTGTGTTTTAAGAAACAAATGTGGGAAATACTTCATATGCAATTGAAGTGTTGGGAAAGGATATAAAATCAATGAAATAGAAATGAGCTCTAAATAAGCTCTGGTGAAGAAAGATAAGGAATTCTGCAAAGATTTCAAAGATGGAAGGGCCTGGAACACATAAGCAACATTCTAGAGCAGAGATGGTGAACCTTTCAGAGACGAGTGCCCGAACTGCAACCCCAAACCCACTCATTTATCACAGAGTGCCAACACTGCAATTAAACCTGAATACTGAGGTTTTCATTTAGAAAAAACCACCTCATACATTAACATCTTTTGTCTTAAAAACAACATGCGTATCATAGGTTCGCCCTCATTTTAGAGACTTCAGTCAGAACTGATGGGAGCTTCCTGTTATTTTGAGCTGCTAGAGACTGAACCCAAGGCCTCACACATGCTAGAAAAGTGTTCTTCCAACAAAACCCCCAACCCAGATATGAGTTCTAGTCAAAGAAACTCCAGATTATTTTGAGGCAAATCTAAGATATTTCTTCTATATAAATTTCATTGTGCATCTTTTTTTTTTGTCAGTTTCAGTTTGGTTTTTGTTGACACTGGGAGTTGGATCCAAGGCCTTCACTCTAAACTACAACCCCTAACCCTTTATATTTATTTTTTACTATGAAACAAGGCCTCACCAGGCATGGTAGTGCACACCTGTAATCCCAACACTGGGGAGGCTGAGGCAGGAGGATCAATGCAAGTTTGAGGCCAGCCTGGGCTACAAAGTGAGTTCAAGGCCAGCCTGAACTGCACAGTGAAACCCTGTCTCGAAAAGACCAAAAGAAAGAAACAGGGTCTCACTAAGTCACTGAGTTGCTCAGGTTGGGCTGAAATTTGCAACCCTCCATCCTTAGCATCCCAGAGTGCCAGGGTTATAGGCCTGTGTCACTAGGCCTGGCTATGCCAGTGTATTTTCTATGAATTAAAACCTGAAGCTTCATTATGTTTACATATATCTGTACAGATGTATTTTTGGTGGGAACAAGGCTGCCTTGGAGGTGTTATATGCTTCCACCAGAAGCTAGGTAATAGTTGGCTGCTTCCCTATTGGCGGCAGCAGCCATTGCTGAGTAATATCTACATAATGATATTCTGCACTCGATCTTAGCCCAACAGCTGAGAAGCGATACCTAGTGATATTCTAATCCCATTACGCCCTTCACTGGTTGGCTGTGTTACTGTCAAAGAGAAACCTGCTCTCATCAACTAGCATGTTACTCTGAGGCACAGAGCATATGATAATCAACAGCTACTGAAGTGATACATCTATTAAAATATTAGTGATTATTCTTTATATATTTGACACTACAATAGAGTCAAACATTACTTACCACTGTCAGCTGTGGATCTTTGCTGTAGTGTCTCTACCACACAACTACAGTGTGAAACAGATGCTCATTTTCAGTGAAGGTTCATAAAGGAGTTTGACACAGTTTCCAAAGATAATTAACCAAAATTCTAGTCTATGTCCTATTGTTTATTATTTAGTTTATACCATTGTTAATTACTGTGGATAAAGAGGTGAAGAATAGATTCATGTTCCTATCTTTTCTTTCTGCTTTTTGCGACAGGGTCTTGCTATGCAGCTCAGGCTGGCCTTGAACTCATTGTGTAGCCCAGGCTGGTCTCAAACTCGCAGCAATTGTCCTTCCTCAGCCTCCTGAGTGCTGGGATTACAGGTGTGTGCCACCATACCGAGCTGAATTACTTTCTTGGGAAAAATTCCGCAAAGTAGAATTAATAGATCAAATGTTTGACTATATTTATGTCTATTGCTGCTTATTGCCACATTCTGTTTTGAACAGATTGGATTAATTTATAGTGTCATCAAGAATGAACACATATGGCCACCGTGAAAACAGTATGCAGGTGTCTCATAAAAATAAAGATAAGCTGGGCCTGATGGTGCATACCTGTCATCCTGGCACTCTGGGAAGCTGAGGCAGAAAGATTGCCAGTTCAGATCCAGGTTGGGCAACTGAGGGAGTCAGCAAGGTCTTGTCTCAAAACCAAAAAGGGCTGAGGCTGTAGCTAAGTGCAAAGGCCCTACATTTGATGGTTCAATCCTAGTACCACATGCAATACATGTGTGCACACATACACACACATTTTAAAATAAAGCTACTAGCACTAGGGAGGCTGAGGTAGGAGGAATATTGAGAGTTTGAGACCAGGCTGGGTTACAAAGTGAGCTCAACGTCAGCCTGAAATGCAAAGTGAGAGCCTGTCTCAAAAAAAGACAAAAAAAAAAAAAAAAAAGTAGGATTTGGGGTAAAAATGATCTAAGTGTACTATGGTGTGTACAAACCGGCCAAAATGAAACCCATCCATCTGTATAACCAATATGCACTAATAAATAAATGTGAAAAATGAAATTTTTTAACTTCTAGCAACATGGATGGAACTTGAGATCATTATGTTACCTGAAATAAGCTGGGTGCAGAAAGAGCACCTGCTCTTGTTTATGTGTGCAAGCTAAAAAGTTCTGTTGGGGAAGTGGGGGATACCAGAGCCGGGAGTGACGGGTGGAACAGGGAGACAGAAAGAAGCTGACTTTGATGTACAAAGACGCTTCGATTAAAAAGAGTAAGTTCTCATTTCCTATAGCACAATAGAGATAATAGTTATCAGTAATTATTTCATATTTCAAAACAACCAGGAAAAAAAAGGCTTTTGAATGTTCTCCAACACCAGGAAAGGATAAATGCTTAAAATGATGATTGTACTGACACCCTCATGCGATCATGACTTATTGTCCACAGACCTCAGAATACCACACTGTAACTTAGGGACATATGTAACTGTTGAAGTAATAAAAAGAGAAAATGAAGCCGGACATGGTAGTGCACGCCTGTAATCCCAGCACTCAGGAGGCTGAGGCAGGAGGATCCTTGCAAGTTCGAGGCCAGCCTGGGTTACAAAGTGAGCTCAAGGCCAGCCTGAACTGCATAGTGAGAGCCTGTCTCAAAAAGACAAAAAAAAAAAGAAAAAAGAAAATTACCTCTTAACAATGGTTGTGCCGGGGATATAGCTCAGTGGCACAAGCACCTGCCTGGCAAGCGCGAGGTCCTGAATTTGATTCCTGGTACAAAAAGAAAGTAAAAAAGAGAAAAAGAGCACATCATTTCACACTCACACTGACAACTGTAATGAAAACCTACCCATTTTCTCTTTTAGTAGAACTAAAATGCTACTTGGAAGTTCTTTTCACTTGCAATGGTTTGATTTCTATTAAGAATAAACATTTTTCCTTCCTGTTTGTCTACTAACTATATTCTCTCTTAGGCAGAAGAGGTATTTTTCTTGAACTGTTGCAGGGCACGTCTGAACAGACAAGAAAGCAACAGGAAGTCTCAAATTTCAGAATCTGGTGAATTCACGATATTTGTGAATTATCTTACTAGGAATGGGCATGGACATTCCTGGATTTAATTTCCTTTTTTGTAAAGTCAGGCTAGTTATACTTCAACTACAATAGAAGGTTATTTAGAAAAGCCCATAAATTTACATACCTTAAATTCTTAAGAAAAAGGTATATCCAGTAAATATTTTTACAAGTATAACTTTACAATATGAATTTAACATTATTGCCGCTTTCCCCCAGCCGAAAAGTTGATCTAAGTTTTTTTCCTGAATCTACAAACGTTTTATTATATCGCTGAGTTTTGTGTCTTTGTTTCTTCACGCTGCTGTAACAAAATAACACAAGTGTGGGTGGCTTATACACAACTGAAACTCATTTCTTACAGTTTTTGAGGCTGCAAACTCGAGATTAAGGTGCCAGCAGACTTAGTGTCAGGAAGGCTGGCTCTCTGCTTCACAGATGCTGCCTCCCCTCTGCATCTTACTTGCAGAAGGGATGGACGAGTTTGTTCAGGCCCCCTGTGTTGGGTACTCACCCTGTTTACCAAGGTCTCCCTTCAGGACTTAATCACCACCCCAAAAGCCTCACCTCTTATCTCTACCACCGTGGCAGTTAGATTTCCACACAGGACTTTTGGGGAGACACAAACATCCACCTGGCAGTACTTGTGACTGGGAACTTCCTCCAAATAACAAAACAATAGGCCAGGGCGTGGTGGTGCATGCCTGTGGTCCCCACTTGGGAGGATCCCTGTAAATTCAAGGCCAGCCTGGGGTACACAGTGATTTCAGGACCAGCCTAAACTACATAGCAAGACCCTGTCCCAGAACATAAAAATAGATCCAGGCATGGTGGCTCAGGCCTGTAATCCCAGCACTCAGGAGGCTGAGGCAAGAGGATCACTGTGAGTTTGAGACCAGCCTAGGCTACAAAGTGAGCTCAAGGCCAGCCTGAACTCAAAAGTGAGACCCTGTCTCAAAAAGACAAAAAAAAGAGAAAGAGAAAGAGAGTCTGAGGCAGGAGAATCAGTGTGATTTCGAGGCCAGCCTGAAGTGCATAGTGAAACCCTGTCTCAAAAAGACAAAAATGAAACAAAACATAAAAATAATAAACAAAAATCAGCTGATTCTGTAGTCTCCAGAGTTCAACAAAGCAGGCCTGCTCCCCAGAGGAAGGTGACTTGTTCCCCTGCTCTGGCAGAATCCAGAGTGGCAAGCAAGGGGAAGAGGTGGCCCTGGAGAAAACATGCAGAGCAGAGTGGCTGGCAGGACCTGGCCTCAGAGTAAAGCTAATCAGTTCTTACTGGCAAGCAGCCAAATCGACAGTAGCTAATTTAACATTAACAGGGAGTTTGTTTAGCCTTCCTGAACAATGTGCTGGCTTTCGCAACTGTCTTGACCCACAGAGACATAATCACAGAGACAGAACAAAAGCCCGGGCGTGGACTCTCCCACTGAGCTACATCCCCAGGCCTTTTTATTTTTTTATTGTGAGACAGTGTCACCCTAAGTCACCAGTCACACAAGCTGGGCTCAAACCTGTGACCCTCCTGCCTTAGGCTCCCAGGATGCACCTTGCCTGGCTGGGTGACAATGATCTTACAGGACATTTGTTAAATCTCCCATGGATTTTACTTCTAGGAAATACAATCGATTATTTTTCCTACTATATAATAGTCTTTTCTTTTTTTAATTGGCACCTTAGCGACCAATTAAGTCATAAGCATACTAATTAAATAGCAGTAATAATATAGAACTAATTTTGGAAGACTAGCAACTTAGTCAAAGGGTTAGGCATTAGGAAACACGGGCTGTAAGCTTAGTCTGTTACTGAGGCACTGTGTGTCTATGCTCTCTCTGTCTCCCATTTTAAAACCCAACATAAAATTAGAAATGATACCAAAATATTAATTACTTATAAATAGTATATGAGAAGGAAAATAAGACACAGGATAGGTATCTCTTTTTTTTTTCTGTCTTTTTGAGACAGGGTCTCACTGTATAGTTCAGGCTGGCCTTGAGCTCACTTTGTAGCCCAGGCTGGTCTCAAACTCACAACAATCCTTCTGCCTCAGCCTCCTGAGTGCTGGGATTACAGGCGTGCACCACCATACCCAGTCCAGACTCACTATGAAACAGTAATTTTGCCATCTCTCTCTGGGAATCCCCTCTGCATTGTTGAATGCCAAGCAAAACTCTTGCATTACAAAATGTGCACACCCTTACTAGTGAGCAGGGTGCCCTCCAGGTCATACTGCAGCAGTGGAAGGTAATCACAGTGGAGGCCGAGCAGGGGTGACATCCAGAAGTAACAGTGTCCTTCAGGTAACAGAGATCTCCCTCCCCCTTCTCCTTGGGACTATGTCACAGCAAAGACAGCTCCTGGCACATAGTAGGTGCTCAACGTACAGAGATGATGGTAAATATGATGGTTTCCCATGAGAGAGATGGAGACCACTTGCCATTCTGACCACTACTAAGCAACTGGATCATTACATCTCGAGAGTGTGGTCTTAAGAACAGAACTTGCCACAACTTGGGCAGCTGGTTTTTTTTTTATAAAGACATTTCCTAGGTTCCTACAGGGGTGGGGAGGGGGGACCCCTGGCTACCATCTTCACTGGTTCAGGCCTCTTCAGGATAGTTGCTGGAGAGTTAGCCCTCCTGTCCCAGACCTATCTTCCATCAGGACCCCAAGGAAACTCACACTGCTAGCTCCGGTCCTCAGCAGCCACAACAGCTACTGCCTTCGTGTCCCCCACCATTCCGTGTGTCCTTGGGTGACGAGGAAAAGGAGCAGCTTCAGTTTTTATTCTACAACTCTCTGACCTGGAACCTGTGGGCAGGGGACATCCAGGCTGGCTGCAGCCCCTCCTGAATGATGCTGCCAGTCTCAGGATTAAACCCCAGCCGAGAGCTATGCGGCCACAACCTCAGGGCCTCAGCTGTCGCTGCCTGAGGCTGGGAGGAAGCAGCAGAGGTATCTTATCCCTGCTGCTGCTCTGGGGTGAGGTTGCTTGTGCCACTGTAGCCTGACCCTTGTGCTGGCTGCTGAGGCCTCAAGCATGTGCAGATGTGAATGGTCCAGCAGTGGAGGGCTATGGGGAACGACAAACCCAGTTTCACTTGCTGTACTCTCACACTGCAGGACAGCTCTGTGACCCGAGCTGTGTGTTTTCCTTCCACTCTCCCTACCACACACACCAAGAAATTCTGCAGTAGATTCTCCAGGAGACACCAGTGCGGGGGGGTCTTTTGGTCCAACTCAGGGTTGAATTTACTCCCACAGGACCAGCTGGCACCTCAGCCTCTAAATGCAAACGCAGGACAGATTGTGGCGCGTGCTGACCAACCGGCTGTATGTCAGGGTTCAATCAGCTTGCTAGAATGGCTCGCAGGTCTAAGGGAAGCACTGGCTCCCATGCGCTCATCCCATCAGTGCACAATCCAAAATGAAGTGGCTCTTTTATTTTATTATTTCTTTCTTTATGTATTTGTCTTGAGATACGGTCTTGCCGGGAATATAGCTCAGCAGCATAAGTGCCTGGCTGGCAAACGTGAGGTTGTGAGTTCGATTCCTGGTACCAAAAAAGAAAAAGAAGAAGAAAAAAGAGACAGGATCTCAGTACACAGTTTGGGCTGGCCTTGAGGTCACTTTGTTGAAGTGGCTCTTTGAAAATCATCTGATTTTTATTCTTTTAATTCTTTAGGCTGGGGATATAGCTCAGTGGAATAAGTGCCTGCCTAGCAAGCGCAGGGTCCTGAGTTCGATCCCCAGTACCGCCAAAAAAAAAATAATAATAATAATTCTTTAATTTTTTTTATCATCTGATTTCTAAAAGTAAACATTCAAAGGAGGAAATTTAATGGACTTTGGGTTTGTGGGGTTTGAGCCTCAGTTGTTTCTTGGCACTCAATATTAACTATTTACTGAATTGCTATGTCATCTGGTCATGACTGGAAAGTCTTGAGGGAACAGTTAGTGGTCTAGAGGCTGAGTGAAGCTCTACTGAACTCACTGCCAACTGAAATTAACAGTATTTTCTTTTTTGAGACAGGGTCTCGCTGTGCAGTTCAGGCTGGCCTTGAGCTCATTTTGTAGCCCAGGCTCATCTCGAACTCGCAAAGATCCTCCTGCCTCAGCCTCCTGAGTGCTGGGATTACAGGCATGTGTACCATGTCCGGCAGTATTTACATCTTTTTGCACATATATATATGAGCAAAACATGTACATATGTATATAAATTTGAAAAAGTTGCTTATCTTTCTGGTACAACTGAGGATATTTCACCCTTTCCACAGTGATGGTAGGAAGTCGCAGTCATCTCTGATTTACTGACAGTGATAATACTTATGCATCATTATGTGACTGAGTTAACTTTCTGGTCACGCTAGAAGTGACCTCACTGAGGTACTGCTCTCTCTTGTATTTCACCACTGGAAGTACAGTTTATGGTCACGGGGCAGAGATTTTCCTGTGTAAAGCTAAGAATCACCTATGGGGGTTGAACCTACAATTCATAACCCTTATTCATAACTAGATAAAAATCAAGTGAGCTAAGGGATCAAACACACACATATAACCTCTCCATATCTTCTTGTGGACGAGCATAACATACACATGCGGCGCGAGCGCACACACGCACACAAGCATGCACACACCCACTCAAGCACGCACACACCAATGCAAGCACGCGCGGGCGCACCACGTCCATCACTCTGGTTTGTGGAGACAAAATGCAATTTCCTTTTGTGCAGACAGGAAGTTTCTTCAGGCAAGATCACTGGGTGTGTCAGCGCAGACGTTCAGGAAGCATTGCCTCAGCCCATGGACAGAGCTTCCTGGATAACTGAGAACCTGGCCAGGGTACAGATAGGTCTTAAATTGGCTGTGACAGAACTAAAAATTCCTAAACTTCATCTTCTTATAACCCTTCCTTATTTTATGTATTTGTAGTTTTCTCCATAGGCATGGTTAGTACTGCCCCAAATATCTCCGTCTGTAACATCTTCATTTACCCAAGATGACACATAAAACTGGGACTGTTATTGATTTAATGATGAGGCCTGCCTCAGACCTTGAGTTCTCACTTTTTCTTTTTTCTTGTCTTTTTGAAGCAGGGTCTCCCTATGCAGTTCAAACTGGCCTTGAGCTCACTTTGTAGCCCAGGCTGGTCTCAAACTGGCAATGACCCTCCTGCCTCAGCCTCCTGAGTGCTGGGATTACAGGTGTGCGCCACCACACCCGGCTATAACCTTTTTATTATTTAATGGATGCATAAAAACAAAACATACGGTTGATGGAGAAATGTTGTAACGTAAATAGACATGCAACATGTACATCAGGTTAAACATACCCATCTTCTCAAACATCACTTCTTATAGTGAAAGCTCTCAAAAGCTTTTTCCCTACCTTTTGGAAATTTACATGACACTGTTATTATCTGTAGTCATACTGCTGTGCCATAGCATATCAGAACTTCCTGTTCCCATCTAACTATAATGTAGTGCCAGTTAACCCTGAACTATAAACTTTCCGAGGGCCTAGTCTACGAGGGTATTCATGGGGAACCCAGCACAACGGGGATCATTTGCAAAACGCTCAGCAAATGTTCGTTGCCCCGTTGAATTCCGGCAGAGGTGGTGGGGAAAGCCAGAGTCTAGCATTCTGGATGCTAGGAAGGTACTGTGATTTTATTTTATGTATTTCTTTAGCAATACGCGAAGCGGGACTGGGAGGTCAATGCCTCAGGATGTGCAGAGACAAAGACACTCCAATCCAGCCACCATTTATTGGGTGCGTACAGTGACAGGAGGGGCTCGTGAAAAACCCAAGGTCAGCAGAAGACTCAGAGGTGGGTGACTTGGCAAAGGGTAATCTTGGGATGACTCAAGAGGCCGGAGATGATCTTATGCTAGGGAGGCTCTTGCCCTGGAGCGGGTTTTAGTAATCTTAGTTTAGTTTTAGTCGGTGGGAGAGAATGGTCTATCCATAAGGAGTTAATGGGAAATCTCCAATAAAGGGTGATACCTATAATCCCAAACTTTCATTTATCCCTTAGGGAAGTAGGCACAATTAGCCTTTGTGAATTTGTGGTCCCCAACATATCCTCCTTTTTTGTTTTTGTAATTGCAGCAGTTGAAACTGCATACAGGATATGATATGGCTGCCATTATAGCAACAAACTATCCTCAGGAGTTTGTAGGAGGTCCTGTCAGGTCACCAGGGTGTGAGCCTCCTGCGATGTCTTTGTTAGTTGTTCTCAGGTCATGGGGTTTTGTAGCCTGTGTAGATTTCACTACTTGTGGTGTGGGCTTTTTTTTTTCCTTTTCTTTTCTTTTTGAGACAGGGTCTCCCTATGCAGTTCCGGTTGGCCCTGAGCTCACTTTGTAGCCGAGGCCGGCCTCGAACTCACAACAATCCTCCTGCCTCAGCCTCCCAAGTGCTGGGATTACAGGCGTGCGCCACCATGCCCGTCCCCAGTATGGGCTTTTCTCCAGGGTCATCCTTGAGAATGCTTGCATTGGAGGGCTGGATGTTGACTATGATTTTATGAATGGGCTTTGCAAAACTGTCAGTCACAGCTTGGTTATAATGATGGATTTGTGTTATATTAGGAATGATCTAGAGGAAATCAACTGACTGCAGCAGAAGTGCATGCATCATCATGTAGTTTTTTAAGTCTTTGATGAAATTAATGCTGTGCGAGGAAACACGTCTTATTTCACTTGGCCTTCCTGTCTCCTTTCATCCCCTTTTTGTTCTCAGAAGTCCCATTTACCGATCTAGAAGAATTCTTAATTTCTCCCCTGGTCACTTAAAATGTGTTTACTTTTTATCATCAAGCCAACAAATATTTGAGCTTTTCATGAATTTCAGAGCTGCTGCCCTTTAGCACAGTCTCATGGGGCAGACAGACATTACAGAGCTCCCAGTGAACCATTACACCATTACCAGTGTGTGTGGTAAATCCTTGCAGAGGCGGGGCACTGTGGGAATGCCCACTGGTGCAAAGTGCAGAAGAGTCTGCTGCCTCGGCACCTGCCTGAGGCGTGAGCAAAGAAAGGCTCAGGAAAGAAGACAGAGCATGGACAGCATGCCTGAGAGAGATGGGGAAAACATCTGAATTGGAAGAAAACCTAGAAAAAGCTGGAGGTGGTAACACTTGGCTGTCGTTCCAGCAGTCTAGGAGGCTAGGGCAGGAGGATGGCAAGTTCCAGCCTATCCTGAACAATTTAGTGACTTAACAAGATCCTCTCTTGAAATTTATTTTTATTTTTTTTGCCTTTTGGAGACAAGGTCTCACTGTGCAGTTCAGGCTGGTCTTGAGCTCACTTTGTAGCCCAGGCTGGCTTTTAACTTGCAAGGATCCTCCTGCCTTTGCCTCCTGAGTGCTGGGATTACACGCATGTACCACCATGCCCAGCTTCTTTCTTAAAATTAAAAAAGAAAATTGTCAGGTGTGGTGATGTACACCTGTGATCTCAGCACTTTGGAGGCTGAGGCAGGAGGGTCGCTGAGGCCAGCCTGGGCTACACAGTGAGCTCAAGGCCAGCTTGCACTACATAGCAAGACCTTGTCTCAAAAAAAAAGGTTTTTAAAAGGTAATATATACATTTTATTGTACATTGTTTAAAAAAATGTTTATTTCAGACTTTTTGTTTTAACCTAGGTGGAATGTAGGTACAGCAACCAGAATCTTTTACATACTTAGAGTCAAGCACTGTAAATAGACCTAACCTCCAACAGGTAACAAACAGGCTCAGGCCCAGACAATGAAGAACTGTGTAAGTAGAAGGCAGAGGACAGAGCACGACCTCCAAGGGTACGTGCCGTGCTGCAGGAGGAACTGCCCAAGGGCTGCTGAGCCCACAGTGGCAGCCCCACTCACCTCTTCCCCTCCTCCACAGGGTCAGTTCCCGAAGCAGACTCATCCGAGCGAGGAAAAGCTCTGCTGCCGTGACAGCCTCATCAGGACGTAACCTACAGGCATGTAAGCAATACAGCAGTGCAGACGCAGGCCTTAGATTGGTCAGCCAAACTCAGCCAACCCGGTTTTGAGCACACACGAAGCACCGGGCCTTGGTTAAATGCTGGGTGCACGGGGTTTCTAGGGCTCTGGATCCTCAGGGATATTGCCGGACCTCGGCTCTCTGCTAACTCCCTGAGAAGTGTGGCTTCTCCTCCTGGTTGTACTCTCTTTCTCCTCCACATTTTATCTCCTCTAATCCCGAACCATCTCACCGGCTCCCCCCAGCGCGTCCCAAATCCCTTGTAAGTCCCCCGAGCACTGAGACAGTGTGTTCTCTGTTTGCCATCCGGAGTCACCCAGGACTCTGCCCGCTAGACTGTACCTGCTCTTTGCTATCTCTGTCACTATTACCAGGACGCTTGGTGGTCTGCTGTCAATAAAATCAGATGTTCAGCAGCAGCCACATCCTTGTTGTTTCCCAGGCAGAAACTTCTTTGAATTAGTATTTCTCAATTCCCAACGTACAGGTCACTCTCGCAAACTCCCGAACGGTCCTTTCCGTCCTCCTCTTTCCCTCGGCCTGTTCTGGCTCGGGTGTCTTTCTTCCTTTCACGCCGCACTTAAGCGGCCTTACTCATCATTTTGTCTTTTTCTAATGACTCTCTTACTCATGCAATTTTTTCTTTTGTCTTTTTGAGACAGTCTCACTATGCAGTTCAGGCTGGCCTTGAGCTCACTTTATAGTCCAGGCTGGCCTTGAACTCACAGCAGTCCTCTGCCTCAGTCTCCCAAGTGCTGGGATTACGGGTGTACACCACCACGCCTGGCTTACTCATATAAATTTATACTCATTTATAGTCACAGTAAACTAAGGAAAATATACATGTAGTTGTGGTGGAGGTAAAGGGAATCATATAGTCTTCAGATTAGGCTATCTGGGGCTATTATCTAATCACAAAGCTAATCTTTATGACTTGTAATCATGAATAACTATGTTTTCTATCTTTTCTTCTTTCTGTTCAAAAAGCTTGTAAGTTACTTATAAAATATATACAGTAAAAAAAGATATAAAGGAAGTGGAAAAATGGGCCAAAGCGAAACGAAGAGTAGGCAAAATAATAAACTAGGGGAAAGGTAATTCACAAAATGTATCCAACACAGTTGAGTGCTCCCTATAAGTAAGCATGGGAGCTTTTAAACTAGGAACACAACAATGACAGGAAGCACATTCAATTACATAACTCAGGAGCCCCACAAGATTATAAAACAAACCAGTTGCTCCAGAGAAGTAGTTATTTCTAGGACTGAAGTTGTGCAAGTGCTTGGTATGAGAACAGTGTAATGAGTGTAAAGTTTTCCACCACGGAAACGGTCTCTCCCCGGAAAAATACTTGTAGGGCTCCCGATGCTGATTCTCCTACAGTTCCAAAACTTAGGTTGTTTGCATGGTCCAGTGCTGTAGCTCAGTACAAATAATAACAGGAAGTAGTGTGACTCCAGAGGTTTGCCACTGAACACTGACTGTTTTAGCCTAGGAAAATTTATGAAGCAACTATTAGGGAACACTTAACCTAATGCAGTTATTTTCATTAAAAAAGGCCCTCAAAACATCTAACCACAAGCAATGAAAGTTCTTCCTGATGTTATCAGATAAAGTGTTACACAGCTGATGCCTTTAGATTTAGCTAACTAAACTGCTCTATTGTATAGCACAGGGACCAAAAGTTGGTTAAGTGTTGGAGGCTACCTTTTTTTTTTTTTGGTATCAGGAACTGAACTCAGGACCTTAACGCTTGCCAGGCATACGCTGTGCCTGCTGAGCTATATCCCCAGCCCGGGAAGCTCCCTTAATAATAGTTTTAACAATCTTACAACTAAATTCAGTCGGGCGTGGTGGAGCATGCCTGTAATCCCAGCACTCGGGAGGCTGAGGCAGGTGGATTGCTTCAAGTTCAAGGCCAGCCTGGGCTACAAAGGGAGCTCAAGGCCAGCCTGAACTGCACAGCGAGACCCTGTCTCAAAAAGACAAAACAAAATAACTAAATTCATTGTTTTTATTTTTCAGTCTGTTTTTCACAAGTGACAGAATACCGTATCTGGTTCATATAAAGGTAATTTTTTTTTTTTTTGACTGTTTGAGACAGGGTCTCACTAAGCAGTTCAGGCAGGCCTTGAGCTCACTTTGTAGCCCAGTCTGGTCTCGAACTCGCAACAATCCTCCTGCCTCAGCCTCCCAAGTGCTGGGATTATAGGCGTGTGCCACCACACCTGGCATAAAGATAATATTGAGTTATTAAAGGGAAACTAAAAAATCAAGAAGGAAGATGCAGTACACATTTCTCTTGTACGTAATCTCTTACCTTTCAAAAAAAGGACTTTATGGATTCCAGTTCTCTCAATAGTTGTTTTAGTTCTTCATAGGTAAAAGTAGCCAAAAAACATTATCAAACACATGCAACCTGAGTTTATATAACTTAGCCCACAATTGATATCTGTTTAAGGAATTTTATTTTTGGTATCAGGACCTTGCACTTGCCAGGCAAGTGCTTATACTGCTGAGCTATGTTCCTAGCCTATTTAAGGAATTTTTAAGGGAAGATGCAAATATGGTAATATGATGCTGCCCTAAGGAAATTCTTTGCAAGAGGATAATATGTATAATCCGGTTCATTGTAGAAAAGCTTGCCTAGCCAGGCATGGTAGCACATGCCTGTAATCCCAGCACTTGGGAGGCTGAGGCAGGAGGATCATTTCAAGTTCAAAACCAGCCTGGGCTACAAACTGAGCTCAAAGCCAGCCTGAACTGCATGGCAGGACCCTGTCTCAAAAAAAGGCAAAAAAGAAAAGAAAAGCTTGCCTAAAGTCCGTTTTTCTTTGCTCTAGGGTTTGGTCTGAAAATTTTGGATTGATAATCAGAAGGAAACTGCTTTTTAAATAGAATAGCTCATAATGTACTAGATTTTGAGAAAGTTGCCTTTTTAAAAAAAGATAAAGCAGGGCTTGCCTGTAATCTCAGCATTTGGGAGGCTGAGGCTGAGGCAGGAAATCACAGTGAATCTGGAGGCTAGCCTGGGCTACATACTGATACCCTGTCTCAAAACAAACAAACAAAAGGAGATAAAGCAGATTCTGAGTGACCATCTCATAGCTTTATTGCTCTAGAAACAATGTTTTCTTTTTTTTTTTGGCGGTACTGGGGATTGAACTCAGGACCCTGCACTTGCTAGGCAGTGTTCTAGAAACAATGAAAGCAACATCTCAGCAAGGCTCAGTAAGCAATGATCCTGCAAGAGTTCTGGGAGACACAGGACAGAGAATGCCCTTGATCCAAAGGGTGGAGATCACTGGGCTTACTGAGTTTGGATCTACTGTAATCATTCAGTATGCTTTGCTCTGTATCACCTGGATATGCTAAACCTAGATATTTTTCCTTTGTTACTCAGTCACTGGCCTTTCACTTTATTTTTTTTTATCTTTTTTTTTTTTTTGAGACAGGGTCTCACTTGTAGTTCAGACTGGCCTTGAGCTCACTTTCTAGCCCAGGCTGCTCTGGAACTCACAAGAATCCTCCTGTCCCAGCCTCCCAAGTGCTGGGATTACAGGTGTGTGCCACCATGGCTGGCCACTTTATTAATGCATTTAACAAACACACACTATTTCTGAGACACTCGCTTATAAGTACGAAAACCAACGAGCAAAGAATCTTTACCATAATGAGTTCACAATCTGTGCTTCCCATTGATGGTCCAAGATATTCTGATCAAGAAAGACGTCTTTGTTTTGACTGTTGTACCAGAAATGTTTATCACACCAAACTAGGTTTCTTCTGTTCCCTAAGAACAAACATGTCTCACCAGTATAGCTAGCACAGAAATATATTAAGAACTCTACAAAAAGAACCGTATTTACCATCCGTTGAGTGGCTGTTACATGATGCTGGGAAACTTACTGTCTGGGAGTGTCTGTCGCCTCACCCGGAATGACAGGTTTCCTTGATACCTGACACAGCTGCCCATAACACGCTTCCCTTCTGAGCCTTTGTGAATCTGGCACTTTTCCCTGCACACTCCACTGTAGCAATAGTTTTCTATCTGACCTTTCTTTCTGCTCCTTCTTGTCCCATCCAGTTTCTGTGGATTGACACTCTGATAATACCCTACTACTTCCTTGTTTAGAAAGCTCCAGGAATTTCTCAAACTCTTGCGACTAACCCCAACTCTCCCCATACTATGCCTCCCCTTGTTTGTCTAGCCCCACCTGTGATGACTCCAAACAGTACTGAAAACACCTCGAGCTTGACTCAAGTATTTGCTCGTGCAGTTCTTCTGGTTGGAATGGCTATTCCTTTGGTAGCCTCCTATTTCAGCTACACTATTTTCAGCCCCACCACCAGCTGTGAGGCTGGGGCTGTCGCTCAGTGCTTGCCTAGATGTGAACAGCCCTGACTTGAATCCTTAGCATCACCGAAATGAAGAAATAAATGATAAGTAAATGTCAGCGCCTTCTTCCGGAAGACTTCTCCAATTGCTATTGCCCATAAAAATTTTCTGAAATTAGAGGCCATTAGCAGCATACTGTTTTAGAACTTAATCCCACGCTTCCTTGGGGTGTTGCATAACTGATAACGCTGCCACTTCTTTTCCAACTGGCTGATGAGCTCTACCCAGAGCAAAGGCCCCCGTTTAATTAAAGTTGCCTTTGTGTCTCTTCCTACTTTTAGGCAGTTGTTATGCACACATTTGATGTTTACAACATTTAAGAAACAGTTATGGCTGGACATGGTGGTGCACGCCTGTAATCCCAGCACTCGGGAGGCTGAGGCAGGAGGATGTTGCTAGTTCGAGACCAGCGTGGGATACAAAGGGAGCTCAAGGCCAGCCTGAACTGCATAGTGAGACCCTGTCTCTTAAAGACAAAAAAGGAAAAGAAACAGTTATGAAAAATAAAAAAAAATTATGGAATGAATATTACCACTGCCTCCAAACACATTTTCTTTCTTTCCTTTTTTTTTTTTTTTGGTACTGGAAATCAAACTCAGGACCTTGTGCTTGGCCAAGCAAGGTGCTGTGCTGCTGGGCTGTATCTCCGGCCCTGCAAACATATTTTGTCCCTCTTTTACAGCTGTTGCCTGCCTTCCTAAATTCTGCTTTTCCAAACTCAGTGTTTTTCAGACTTTTCTACCACAAACAACGGGTGGAAACTTTTCCATCTGGTGACCCCGCTGTACCTTTTTATGTGTGTATGTATATGCATACACATAAACATAAAAACACAATTTCACAAAGCAGTACACATTACTTACACTATGTAATATATTCTGATATTTTCTATTATTTTACTTGTTTATTTAGTACTAGGGATTGAACCTAGGGCCTTCACATTAAGCTACTTCCCCAGTGCTTTTGAAAAGCTTTTAGACAGTGTCTTGACAAGTTCCCCAGGCAGGATTCAACCTTGCCCTCCTGCCTCAGCCTCCCACACAGGATTACAGGTATGTGCCATCATGTCTGGGTTCTTCCTTTTTTTTTAAACCTTATCATGACACACTGAAGGGTTATGATTATAGTACAAAAATATTCCCCTAAATCCCAGCTAATTAGGAGGCTGAGGCAAGAGGATGAGAGTTTAAGGTCAGCATCAGCAACATAGGAAAACTCCATCTCAAACCAACCAACCTGTCTCCTATCTTACAGTCCAGGTATCAATAGCATGTGTGCGATACTTCTCTTGACAAATACTTAGGACAAAAAACAAAAAATGCTTACGACACAATACTGCTTGGATGCTCATCCTGCTCCTGACAGCTGTAACTTCAATAATGATCCAGAAGTTATCCTGACATCATTTTCTACCACATTCTGCCCTAGCACTTAGAATCACCCCTCTCCCCATGCACACACACATATACCTTCCAAAATTTGGGACACAGTTAAAAAATGATGCTTGAAGTGTCCACTAGACTATTGTTTAGGTTATCTCGACAAAGTTTAGCAGCATATAAATAAAAATTTACAGGCCTAACTTGTAATCAAACCACTTACAGATAAATAAAAGTAGGTATGATGATGCTTATTTCTGTGTGTGTGTGTGTGTGTGTGTGTGTGTGTTTGAGATAGGGTCTTGCTATGCAGTTCAGGCTGGTCTTGAGCTCACTTTGTAGCCCAGGCTGGTCTCGAACTCCCAACGATCCCCCTGCCTCAGCCTCCCGAGTGCTGGGATTATAGGTGTGTGCCACCACACCCGGCCTGGAATTTTTAGCATCATAAAGTAAGAACAAAAAGTAAAGGTTACTTTTTAAATATCTAGCTATTTTTGAAATTGTATGATTTATAATATAAAATCTCACTGCCGGTTTTACGGATCCCAAATATCCTGAAAGGTTCTATTTCTGGCGCTGGATAACCGTTATATAAGGAATGCCTACCACAACGAAAAGTCTGATTATACATATACAATGACTTGCCTAGTCATGCTAATCTAGATTTAGATTTGTTTTAGCTTATTTTTTTTAACCACAAACGTCTGCTGAAGTGTGCTTTAATGCCCCAAAAATACTGCACACAACAGACACATAGCACAAGATGTGCATCGGGCTGCTTTTGAGTAAAGCAAAGCTTTGCTCCCGCGGCTTTTATATTCCTACTTTGTCTTTCGCACACTTAGGTTACCTCGGTCAGGCTACTTCCAGGGTGTTTCTGATTGCCGGAGTTTGGCAGTTAAAAACAAACTACCCTTCCATAGAATGTACTTTCCCCAACCGGGCGTGGGGGCGCACGCCTGTAATCCCAGCACTCTGGAGGCTGAGGCACGTGGACCGCTGCAAGTTCGAGGGCAGCCAGGGATCCAAAGTAAGCTCAAGACCAGCCTGAACTGAAGAGCGAGATCCTGTCTCAAAAAGACAAACACATGAAAATAAAAATAAAAACAGAGAAAGTACTTTTCCTCCTGCCTATCCAGTTTAGCACAGCAACACGAAATAGCTCGCCCATCCTCCCGGAAGCAGTGGTGCGGGCGGGACCAGGCGCTGGGAACCGCAACGCTCCCAGAGCCCCACCGCGGTCACCGGCTAAGGACTGGACTTCGGCCCGTGTTAAGGCCTCTGGGGACCAACCTTCCGTCACTGACACTGCCGACTGTGCGTGTGCGTGTGCGTGTTTAGGGGCGCGTGCACCCAAGGCTGAGAGCCGGGGCAGGCCCGCAGGAGGAGGCGGCGGACCCGGCGGCAGAGGCCCCGGGAGGGAGGGCGCGGCGCGGCAGCGGCTGAAAGCCGCGGGCAGAGTAAGAGGGACCCCGCGGAGCTCCCGCGGGGCGCGGCCGCCGCGCGCTCGCCCTGTCGTCACGTCCGGGGGGCGGGTCGGGTCGCGGGGGGCGGGCCGGCGGGGCGCTGCGGTGACAACGGTCAATCATGAAGGCGGCAGCGGCGCGGCGGCAGACTCCGCTGCGCCGGGCGGGGACGGCGCGGGGGCCGCGCCTGTAGGACCTCAGCGCCCGCGCACGGCGGGATGAGGCCCCGGCGCGGGCAGTGAGGCGGCGCCAGCAGAGAGCGGAACTTGGGCGCGAGGGGCTGCGCCTGCCGTCCCTCCGGCTCCTCGGCCTCCACCGCAGCCCCCGGCGCCCGCACTGCGCGGGGCCGCGCGGGCGACGGCCAGGGCATGTGGCGCTGGGTCCGCCAGCAGCTGGTAGGTGCCCGCTCCCGGACTCCGCGCGTCCGCCCGAGCGCTGCGGGCCCCGGGGCTGGGCTGGGCAGGCGGGCGGCGCGAGGCCGGGGCGCGGGCCGGGCTAGGCCGCGGCGCTGAGGGGCCGCGCGGACGCTCCGCCGCCGCCTCCCGCCTCCGCCTGGGCGCGGGGCTGCACCTGGAGCGGGGCGCGTCTCCCCGAGCCAGCGCCGCGGCCTCCGCGCGGAAGTGGATCCGGCGGGGCCGCGTCCCCCGCCGCGGCCGTCGGGCCCGGTTCTCGCGGAGGGAGGGGACCGTGCTCAGCCGCTGTGGGCCGCGAGGCTCGCGCCGTGGGCCGGCGGGGCGCCGCGACCGGCGGGAAGGGCTCCTGCCGGCCTCCCGGGGGCCGGCGGGGGGAGGCGGGGGCTCTTCGCGTGCTTTCGCTCAAGGGGCGCGGAGTTGGGGAGGACCGAGGTTCCCTACCGAGCCTGTGCTTGCCCACCCTGAGCGAAACTCTCGTGAGAAACGTACTTTCTATAAACGTGTTTGTATGTTTGCGGTGAAGTTTGAGGCAGGCAGGTTTGGAACCGTCGATGAACTTTTCAGTATTATTGGAGCATCATGAAAGAAAGAAAAAAAAAGAGAAATGAAAAGAGGGAAAAAGAAGGGAAAGGAGTCCTGGGAAGGGATGATCGACGGCGTATAAAGAGCGCAGTCTTGCCCAGGTGTAATTCGGAGAGGCTCTTCCCAGCCTCCTGGCTGCTGCAGCCCGGAAAATACGGCGCTAAGGCAACGGGAGCAATTAGGGTAGAAATTAGTTCTGGCTGAAAAATCCTTTCCCTGTCTGTGTGAGGATAAGGTGTGCCGTTTAATTTCCAAATCTCATTAAATGCTTCTACAGTTGAGTGTTTTTACTTGTTGTTCTAAAGGCGGTGGTAAATGTGAAACAAACTAGATCCATGGGACTGAAATATTTTTAGGGGGGGAACTGAAATACTGATGCCTATTTTTCTCTGTTCTAGAACAGCATAATATTAAGACTAAGAAGTGTGGTGTTTAAATGAGCCTTCTGGTCACCCCGGTTTTTGCAGTGAACATCATTCGAGGAAAGAAAAAAAAATTTATAAAGAAAACTAGATCTGCCTGCCCCTGCCTCATTCATTTGTGGAGACTTTTATTTTTAGCTACCTGCAAATGTGCTTTCTTGGGAAGCCAAGCTAATGTCGTCATTATAGTGCCATACTGTTGTAATCCTTCGGGTTTGTTGCCGTAAGCCTTAGCACAGCAATTTGACTCTGGAAGTTAATTATTACAGATCTGATCTCACGCGTTTGGTTTGCCAAGTCTTCGGGTACAGGGGCTTGATTTAGTATCATTTACCTGATCATGTTTCCGTATCACTGTAAGTGTTTTCCTAAAGCTGTTTCTACACAGTAATAAAAATACCATTTTTCATTGTTCGTTATTTGTGCCTAAAATCCTGAGTGTATAAACACTTTTTATCTTTATCACAGAAAATCTGAGCACGAGGGAAAGGAAGGACTGGAAGTTGTGTGGTTAATTTATAAGGTAGCTGTCTCTCTGGGATGACTAACAAGTGGGACAGCCAGCTGTGCGTAAAAAGTGCTACTCAGACATTCACTTGCTCACCTCACTAGTTTTACTTTTACGTTATCAGATCTTAGTATGTAATCAGACCTGTGCCAACATAGGACCTTGTATCTCTGATTAAGTTTGTGTAGTTGCTTGAATTATACATGACAGACAGTGGATATATCGAGTAATGGAAGTATATTGTGCTCCCCCAGTCATAAACTGCTCTTCTAGTTACTACGCCAGGAATTACTCACTTCAAAGTCTGGCTTGGATTACACTACCTTTGCTGAATGGGTTGCGTCAGGCATGTGTTTTAGCAATAGTTTTAACATTCAGATAAGTGGGAGAGGTTTGGGGAGACTGATACATGTCAAAGACAAGCTGTTTGGAGTTACAACCACACTTTATTCATTTTATGAATCCTGATTTTCAAAAGATTAAGTTTACTCACAAAAAAGTTTTATTCTCATTTTGCTATAGAAACAACCTCAATGCTCTGTCTTTTCTAAGTAAAAAAAGTTTGACTCCTTAGCTCTACAAAATATTTTACTATATGACATAATGTGAAAAACCAGAAGTTGACAGGAAATTGACCTTTCCCTTGGGAAAGAAGAGGGGATAGAAAGGACTGGAATATCCCTTCTTCTTTTCCTTTATTTGTTTTTCTCTTTTTTGGCTCTCAGTCTTCTAGTTATTTTATGTGAAAAATTTTAGAGTGGCCACGCATGGTGGTGCACGCCTGTAATGTCTGTAATCCCAGCACTTGGGAGGCTGAGGCAGGAGGATTGCTGAGAGTTCAAGGCCAGCCAGGGCTACAAAGGGAGCTCAAGGCCAGCCTGAAGTGCATAGGGAGACCTTGTATCAAAAAGACAAAAAAAAGAGAAAGAAAAATTTTAGAGTGTGTTTCTGGTACAGTTTGCATTATTTGTGATACACTTGTTTTTGCAGTATATTGTGTGAATTAACTCCTTAGACGTGGCAGCATCTTGACTATAACAGTAGCAGTGCCATCAGCTGCCCTCTGTTCTAATATTTGGACACATTTGGTAAATATTAGCCATATGGTTATTAAAATTAAAATTTGAGTTCATGTAGCTACCATATTGGACATTTCAGAGCAAAATGTTTTCACTGTCAGAAAATTTTGTTGGACAGCACTGATTTAGACATTTAAGTAAAGGTTTTTGTTGACGTATATTTTAGTTACTCCTTTCCCTTTTTTTGACACTGGGAATCAAACTCAGGACCTTGTGCTTGCCAGATAGGCGCCGTACCACTGAGCTGTATCCCTGGCCCCACCATACAATATTTATTTACAGGACAAGGTAGTTTTTCAGAGAGGATAGTATGCTACACCCATGAAAGTGAGAATGTTACTCACATCTGTGCTCGTTACCTCACATCTGGCATAGAGTAAGCGTTGAGTAGATGTTTGCGGAATAAATAAGGAAGAATGGGTTTATAGTATTATTTCTGTGTTTGGAGGTAAAGTGACAAAATTTCAAGATTGACCACCCCAGAAGCAAATCAGAAAATGATTGCACTTACCCAAAAGCACAACTTAGTGTGTTGCCGTAAGTATTGTCTCTTCGAGTTCATATTGTGGGTTGTGGAAGGAAGCTGATGTTTGTCTTCTTTTTTGTGTTGTTTTTGTTTTGGAACTCCGGATGGAACTTGGGACTTTGTACTTGTCAGGCAGGCGCTTGTACCACTGAGCTACATCCCTGGCCCAAGATTGTCTTCTGATTCAGTGAGAAAAATGGGAAGCTTTTAACCATAATTCCTCAGCTTTCTATTCTCTCACCTCTTGGGCCAGGGATATAGAGCTCAGAGCTCAGGGTACAGTGCCTGCCTGGCATGCACAAGGGCTTGAGTTCGATTCCTGGTACCAAAAAAAAGAGCTATTAATCATGTTCAAGACTTTGAAATAGTCTCTCTCCTGTCACATTTATTTCTATATATGTTTAATCCTTTTTTTTTTTTTTTTTTTTTTTGGTCTTTTTGAGACAGTGTCACTGTGCAGTTCAGGGTGGCCTTGAGCTCACTTTGTAGCCCAGGCTGGTCTCAAATTTGCAGCTGTCCTCCTGCATCAGCCTCCCGAGTGCTGGGCTTCCAGGGGTGCACCCCAGGCCCGTCCTGAACACATCTTAACCCTATTTTTATCCCTTTTCCCTTCCTCCATCTCTTGGTCCCCTTCCCTTTTGTGAACCCTACCCCCTCTTTCCTATTATCTTCCTCTTACTTTGCCTTTTATATACATAGTGCTTTGGGTTTTCCATGTGAGAGAAACCATGCACTATTTAAGCTTGGGTGTCTGATTATTTCGCTTAACCATGTAGTCACAAAGTCCTATACATGACTCAGGTTTACCCTTCTTTATGTAGGAGTGGTACTCTATTATTTTTTTATTTTATTTTATTTTATTTTTTGGTCTTTTAAGCTCACTTGAGCTCATTTCGTAGCCCAGGCTGGTCTTGAATTCACAACAATCCTACTTCAGCCTCCTGAGTGCTGGGATTACAGGTGTGCACCACCACGTCCAGCTCATTATTTTTTAATGTGGTACTGAGGATTGAACCCAGGGCCTTTGCAAAGTTGACTCCTGGGCACCCCTCTTTTGCTTGAAACAAGGTCTCACTAATTTGCCCCGGCTGATCTTGAACTTGTGATTCTCCTGCCTCAGCTTCCCAGAGAGTAGTGGGATTACGGCATGTGTCACCACAGTTTTTTTCCAGTACTGAGGATCAAACCTAGGGACATTGTATCATTGAGCTATATCCCTAGCCCTTCTTGTTTGTTATTTTGAGGTTCAGTTGCCCAGTTTGGCCTCAAGTTTTTGGTCCTCTGGTCTCAGCCTTTTAGGGTTAAAACTGTGTACCACCATAGCTGGCCAGAATTTTTTGGGTTTTTTTCCCTAAGATGAGATTGTACTGTGCAGTTCAGGCTGGCATCAAACGTGCAGCATTCTTTCTGGGTCAGCCTCCCAAGTGCTGGGATTACAAGCATGTGCTACAGGCATGTGCTACCATGCCCAGCTAGAATATTTTCTGAAATACCCAATTATTTCATTTGTTTATGGAGGCAAAGCATTAGAGTAATCCCAGGTATTCTTAGCAGCACTGAAATAGGGATCTTGTTCCACATCCTGCAGAGAGCCTTACGATTACCATTATGATCATTAGATATTATCTAGACCAGTGCTGTCAGATATAGTATCCACATATGACTCTTGAAAACTTGATTTTTGTTTTTTGTCTCTTTGAGATAGGGTCTCGCTTTGTAGTTCAGTCTGGCCTTGAGTGCACTTTCACAACAATCCCACCTCAGTCTCCTGAGTGCTGGGATTATAGACTGCGCCACCATGCCAGCTCCAAAGACTTGAAATGTGTTGGGAAGTGACTTACTTTGGAGGAAAAAGGATATGTACCATCTCATTCATTTTCTGTTTTTGTGTTGAAATTAAATTATAAAAATACATAAATATCTTGGGTTAAATAAAGTATATTACTAAATGTTACTTGTTTGCTTTTATTCGTTTTTACTGTGGAAACTTAAGATTATTTGGACAGCAGTGTTTTAAATTATAGTAATGGTACATAACCTCGGCAAATTCCCTAAAGTTTTCCATTTCAAGGACTTTCTGATTTCACCCATTTTTTTTATAGTAAGCTTTCCATTTTCAATGCTGGTGCAGTTATGCCCAAGAGACTCGAGGCTGCCTCGTGTCCTGTTCAGTGTACATGGAGGATCTGCTCCATCGGAAAGTTTCTCAGTTGGCTGTTGGTTCTGGATAACATCTGGCTGTGCTGTTAGTTCTTTAGTTTGTTTCTGAAGTTATCAGTGCTAATCCTTCTAAATAAGTTACTATTCATAATTTGCCTAATTTCTGTTTTTACCAGAAACACATATTTCAGAACATCAAAACTATCCTAATAATTGAGTTCACAGATACTGATTTTATTATTCTCAGGGATTCTTTACCCTGCTTTTTTTCCCTGTAGTTTCTCTACTATGAAATTCTGTGTAAGAAACGGATGATTTTGATGTCTCTAGTGGAAATACTAAGAGACTTATTTTCATGCCAGTATTTCAGGTTAGAAATACACATTTTCCTTTAATTCTTCTATGTGGTTATAATGGAATCAGTAATCTTTCCCCAGTGTTGTGAATGAGGCTTGCATTGAATTTCTGGTTGCCTCTTAGCACTTGAAAGTGGCTGTGAAGGAACTGTCTGAGTCTTAGGGGGCAGTTAGCTGGATTTTAATATGGATTGGCTCACTTAGAATGATCTCTATTGTTTAATTTTAAAATTTTCTTCACATATCCTGTCTATGGTGTAGTCATCCCTTGAAATCTGTGAGAGATTGGTTCCAAGACACCCACCCTCCCATTCTAGGGTGTCCAAAGTCTGCTGATGCTGAAGTTATATAAAAGGACATGGCAGGGCTGGGGATATTAGCTCAGTGGCACAAGTGCCTGCCTGGCAAGTGTAAGGTCCTGAGTTTGATTCCTAGCACCGCCCCCCATGACATGGTATTTGCATATCACCTCTTGAGTCTAGATTGCATAAAATAGGTAATATAGTGAAAATGCTCTTATATACGTTTGATTTGCAGTTAGTTGAGTCTGCCGCCAAAAGTACTGCCAAATTCTTTTCAAATTTGTAACATAGTCTATCCTAGTTAACATTAAGAGTTAGCTTATGCATACTTGCTTCTTTTTAAAACTATTAAATTACTCAAGCTTGCCCAGCGTGGTGGCACATGCCTGTAATCCCAGTACTTGGGAGGCTGAGGCAGGAGGACTGCTGAGAGTTAAGGCCAGCCTGGGCTACAAAGTAAGCTCAAGGCCTGTCTGAACTGTACAGTGAGACTCTGTCTCAAAAAGATTAAAAAAATATATATGAATGAGTGCTGTTTTAAGTTTTGGAGCAGATCATGTCTCCCTCTTTGTTGCTAAACATGTTAAATCTGAAGCTCTTTCCCCATGTCTGGCATGCCCTAAACTCACCCACTCCTCCGCCTCCCCTGCGTTATTGTGAACACCCTCACCTGCCTCATTATTCCCCATGCAGTCTCTGAAGTCTGTTTTTAGTGCAGTAGCCAAAGTGAATTTTTTTTTCCTCTTTTTGAGACAAGGTTTTGCTCTGCAGTTCAGGCTGCCCTTGAGCTCACTGTAGCCTGGGCTGGTCTTCAACTCACAATGATCCTCCTGCCTCAGCCTCCCAAGTGCTGGGATTACAGGCGTGCGTCACCATGCCTGACCTTATTACACATTTTAGATCCTGGAATTCCTGTGCCTAAAACCTTTCAAGAGTGTGCCCGGCTTTCCTGTTCTGATTGGACTGTATTCTCCCCTCTTGCTCCCGAGACCACTTCTTGTTCTCCATCCCACTCTGCGGGCTGTCTGCATGGTCACCTCCATTGTAAGTCTCAGGCAAGTCTCCGGTCACACAGTGCCCCGGCGGGTGAGGCCTTTCCCTGTCCCGCAGTGAGGTAGTACAGCCCCGCCCCGCTACCCACACTCCTTCCTGCCTCGCTAGCTAGTCTCCCCACTACCATGCCTGTATTGCACATACTCTGTAATTTTCTCACTGTCTCATCTCAGGAAGCAGGGCTTTTTGTCTGTTTTAGTTCTCCATCTAACAAAAGCTGTTTCTCAATTTGCCATCTTTTACATAACACCATTTTTATCATGTGTTTAGCTCAGACATTTTCAGAATATCTGCTCTGTGGTGGTAGATTGTTGCTAGGATTTGGAATTACCAAAATGAAGCAACCCCTGCCTCAGCCAGCCTTCTGGAAGGCTCTTTCTTCCTGAAGGATGTTTGGATGCTGTTGTTTTACAAAAAAAAAAATTTTGGTGAGCATTCTGTCTTTTTATTTTGAAATAGGATACCTAGAGATGGACTTGCTGGCTTGTGGGAATGTGCATTATGACTTGTTACGAGGTGCTTCCAAATGTTTTGCAAAGCATAAGGGTTCTCTTTTTCCTACTCTGTACTATCAGACTTGAAAAAATTTGCCAGTCTGAGGGGTCTACAACAGAATCTCTTTTTGTTCTAAGTTGTATTTTTTTGATCGCTAGTTCATTCATAGGAATAAATTTCTTGTTCATCTGTTGGATAGTTTCCTCCTTCTGTAGTCTGGATGTTTACTTTTTTGTATCTGTTTTAAATATCGTGTATCTTGTTTGTTTGTTTGTGTTTGATTATTTTGTCTTTTTTGAGACAAGGTCTTGATACGCAGTTCAGGATGGCCTTGAGTTCACTTTGTAGCTCAGGCTAGTCTTGAACTGGATCCTCCTGCCTCAGCTTCCTGAGTGCTGGGATTACCGACATGTACCATCACACCCGGTTTAGGCCACCATACCCAGCTAACACTTCTTTACTAAGATCATAAATGTATTTTTCTAGTGTTTTCAGTATGTGTGTGCGTGTGTGTGCGTATGTGTGTGTGTGTCTTTTTGAGACAATCTCACTATGCAGTTCAGGCTGACCTTGAGCTCACTTTGTAGCCCAGGCTGGTCCTGAACCCACAAAGATCCTCCTGCCTCAAAAAAGACCAAAAGAAAAGGAAAAAAAATAAGAAATTAAAAGAGAAATATCTGTCTTTACTGTTGTGAAGTAAAGGGAAAATTCAGTGTATGGTCTTTCTCAAGGTCAATAGCTGTTCAATGTCAAAGTTAGGACTCAAACCCAGAGAGTTTTCCCAGGAATGTGGCCTAGTGGAACAGGACTACTTGTGAGGAAAAGGAAATACCATCCGTAGCTCTCCTTGTCACCTCCTCCTCCCCAGTCGTGGCGTTTTAAACCTGGGTGAGAGTGAGGCAGTACCAGGCAGCAGCAGCGCTCTGAGATAGTGATGACAGGTTGATGAGGAACAAGAAAGAAGTGGTCAGGTTTCTGCGGTTGCCCAGGCATGGCTGTTCTCTAGGTGACACCTTAGTAGGTAGGCCTTGCTCACACTTCCAAGCAAGTGTTAGATACCACAAGTGCTGTTTAAATTGATTTTTTTTTCTTTTTGAGATAGAGTCTCACTATGCAGTTCACATCAGCCTTGATGGAGCTCACTTTGTAGCCCAGGCTGGTCTTAAACTTGCAAGATTCTTCCTGCCTTGGCCTACTGAGTGCTGAGGTTACAGGCATGTGGTACCATGCCTGGCTTAAATTGGTTTTCAACAGCATGGCAAAGTTTTTTACATTTTGAAATTTGGAAGTGCAAAACTTACTTTGAGGTCTGAGAAGTTTATGATACTGAAAAAAAGTAGTAACTTTTATTATACTTGTAATAAAATTATACCATGTTTTTTAAAAATTCCCCTCATACTGTGGTTTTAACTCTTTATTCAGAAGACTATATTTGATAATTTTCCATAGGGAAAAGTCTTCTAATGACTTAATGCTATTTCATTAAAATATTTGTGTTACATGATACTTTGTTGTACTTTTTTCATTGAAAGGCCTTTTTTAAAAATGAACTTTCCTATAAGCAGCAGTGTGGTCTTATTTTGATTATTTCCACAGTTCCAACCTTATTACATGGCCTATAGCCAATACTCATTGTATTTATAAAATGAATTTTTAAAAATTATAGGATAATTTGATAACATTCTAAATGCTTTAATGTTTCCAAATGATCGAATATTTTTTACTTGAGTTTAACATAGTCCCTGGCATAGTAGCAAACACATTTTTCTCAGTAAATACACAGGGCATATAGGTCTGCTAACATTTTTCTTTGAAGAGTCTTTTGGAATTAGTACGATTGGCAGATAAAGTTTGAGCACTATAGTTTGTTCAGATCTTAATCACATTACCAAGGAAATTGTTTCATTTTTGCGTCTCCTGAACTGTAAAGAAAATATATGCTTGTCTTAGTTTTCTATTATACTTTTTTTTATCATGCTCTTTAAAATACCAGTTCACACTGCTGTTTTGATAAGAGTAGACGTGATACTTTGTTCTTAAGAGCCAGTACGGTTCTCTAGTCTTGTCTTTCTCTTAGGAGTTAAGTGTTGTGAAGGAGCTGACTTCTAATTTGTACATACAGGAGAAGCTCAGACCTTGTGAGACCTGCTCTGTGCAGAGAAAGTCAGTGAATGTGTTGTTTTTTTGGTTTTTTGTTTTGTTTTTTTTTTTGTACTGGGAATCAAACTCATGACCTCAGGCTTGCCAGGCAAGCACTTATGCCACTGAGCTGCATCCCCGGCCCCAGTGAGTAAGTTGTTAAGGGGAATTGATCCCATGTTTATTGCCAGTGTTAGTCAGCTCTTTTTCTAGCATGTGTTTTCAGAATTCAAGAAAGAAAAGGACCATGTTAAGACAGTATAAGAAGGTAAAAACCAAAACTCTTAAGCAGGGCTGAGGATGTACCTCAGTTAAAAAAGAGACAAGATAAACATAAAATTAGTGGGCTATTTGACCTTGTTTTTGGGAAATGAATACTGCACAGTGGCATCTGGTTGGATGGCAGTGCTTCCAATTTTTAGTTCACAAGGTGCTTGTTGGATTAATTTTACTGTCTGTGCACTTCATCCTTGGAAATAGTTGTTCACAGCTATATATTCCGCCAAAAAGCAGTGACAAGTAAGAAATGATTGTGAAGTGAGAGACTTTTTTCCTGGGAGGCTTATAAAAGAGCTTATACAAGTCTGGTTGAGAGAATGATCAACTTTTTTTTAAGTTGAATGTTTGATTGCAACTCTGTACATAATTAAATACGAAACTTACACAGTTGCTGAGTAATAATAAATGCCTGTCTTCACTTGGAATATGTGTGTCTTGGTTTTTGGATCCTCTTGTGAGGAGGTCATGGAAAGAAACAACTTGCAGGTTCAGCAAACCAGCTACTGTGAAGAAATTATGATTTTTAGAAAGCAGTTTATTAAGGACAGCGTACATCTCAAGAAAAGAGGATGGGTGGTGCCAGAGGTGGCAGCTTGTGCAGTAGACATAGTACACTTGCAGAAGACCCAGGCAGGCAGTTTGGAGAAGGGCGGAGAGTGTGGAGAGATTGGGGCAGTCACTGGAGAGAACAGTACACGGAGGGGTTCCAAGTAGGCAGAGCCAGAGGTAGCAGCTGCAGTAAGGCCCAGGGTTGGATATTCCTAGAATTTAGAGGAACGGTTGAGGGTAGTTGCTGATGGGGTTGTGTGGTTTTTGTTTTTTTTGGTTTTTTCATTCAACAGGGAGATGCTGCCTATAAGACAGGAGGGACGGTTTTAGGACCATGGTCTTGTCCAGAATAAACAGAGCCCATCGAGGGGGCAAAAACCACCATGTAAATGTATGTAAAGGAGGCATGACTGAATCAGATAAGAGTAGAGTAGGGTCAGCATCAGTCCCATGTAACTGCAGGTGTGTGAGACATGGGGTGCTTTGCCGGGGGAAGTCTGAGACTGTGGACTCTGTTGAGACCACATTCTGGTTTCCTCCTGGCTCGGCTGTCACTCTCCGCACTCCAGGTCATGTCCAGCTAACTGTTCACTTTGTCAGTATTATTATTATTAATCACTGCACTTTACTCAGCACGTCTCACAAGCACGAGTAATGTCTGATATATGTGGCTTTTGTTGCACTGGGGATTGCCCTGAGCTACATCCCTGGCCCTTTTTTTATTTTTAGAGACAAGGCTTTGCAAAGCTGCTACATTGCCTCCATAGGGCTCAAATTTGTGATCTTCCTGCCTTAGCCTCCCAGAGTGCAGGAATTATAGGCGCGGGTCACTACGCTTGGCTTACACGTGGATTTTGGTTGGACAGGCACAGGAGGCAGTGTTAACACTGCACTGACCCCTCCCCACACAGCGTTTGTTCTCACCTCTGCAGCCCATACTGGAGCACTGCGTGTCATTAGAGATGTGCTGGTCTTGAACTCACTTTGTAGCCCTGGATGGCCTCAAACTCAGAACAGTCCTCCTGCCTCAGCCTGCCGATTGCTGGGATTACAGGTGTGTGCCACCACACCGGCCACATTACATTTGACCAACAGGTTTTCCTAGGCTTTTCTGGGTTGTCAGTTTTTCAGATTTTTTTAAAGAACAACTGTTTTTTAAGTCATTGTTTTCCCTACCTAATATTCTTGCTTGGAAAAATCAAAAGTGGGTAATGTGTGAGTTTCCCATTTTAAGAAACATTACTGGTCTTTGATGTCCCAAACTCTTGAGAACCAATCCCTTTGAGTGTCAGAAACCAGTGTGATGACCAGTACAAGGAGAAAGTCGCTGCGTTCCATAACTGTGGCTTGCTTATTTGTTTGCGGTGCTGAAGGTCAAACCCATGGCCACACGGATGCTAGGCAAGGGCTTTGGTGTGAGCTACATGCCTGGCCCGAGAACTTGAGTTTTAGAGTTAATAGGGAGGAACTGGTGACTGATTTGTGATGGCAGTTTGAGCCTCTATTGGCATATGCAGAAAGCTGTAGGAAGTTTCTAAACAGACAGAGTAAAGAGATGTACTCTATATCAGCTCATCAAAGTAGTAATTCTTAGAATTGCCACCAAAATGTGATAGGTTCTTTCAGCTTTCTTCATTTTAATCTTTTTTTTAAATTTTTTTTATTTTAAAGACAAAAGAATGGAGACATACGAACCAGAACAAGCCATAAACAATATAGAAAATACAAAATTATACAGAACATAGCAGGGAATTAGCACTGGATGCTGTATTACATAATGTCATCTTCACACTAGTTAACACACAAACATTAAGGGAAATACCAAATTATAGAGAAGAGAGTAGGGAATCAGCACTGGATGCTGCATAACATAAAGTTATCTTCACTTCTGTTAATACAAAAATGATTGAGGAAATACAAATTATAGAGAACACAGAAGGGAATCAGCTCTGGATGCTGTCCTACATAATGTTACTGTCAGATGTTACTCAGTTACACAGATGATGGCCCATTTGATCATTCAATTTTCTCCTCCCTCATCTCCATTGCCCAACCACTCAATCAGTCATCTTCCCTGTGATAATAACTGTATTCCTGGGTTTATCTATACCTCTGGACTCTCGCCTTGGGAAGAGATATAGCTGCCTCAGACTGTACTATAGCATACATGGGAGTATACAAACTGCCATAGTCAGAGGTGGAAAAGCACCTATGCTCACAGTGGACCGCCAAGCTCCAGCCCGTCACCATGCTATGGGTGGGGGCGGGTCCAGTCCATGAGGTGCCCTCAGCGGGGCCCTCAGCGGAGCAGCCGCGGGGCATGCGCCCCCATCGGGGCGCCCTCGGTGACCTGGTCAGCTCTGTCCCGTTGCCTCGATGCCGGAGGCCCTTTCTTCTCCTCCTCCCTCCTCCTGATCTCCAGTATTACTGTTCCCCACCCCTTGCAGCTAGGCATTGGACGAACTTACGATGCTTGGTATAAGGGCTTGAAATCTCCCTGGCCTGTTCTCACTGTGTTAGTTCAGGGTATGAACTGAGTTTAAAGGTTAGTTCTAGAATAGAGTTGGAGGATTTTCTCGGGTCTGCTGTATAGAGTATGTTGTTGTTTTTCAGACTCCCAGTCTGCTGCTTTTCATCTAATTTGTTGCTATGGGTTCATGCAAGGTTCATATGTGCAAGCTATAAGGAGACCCTCTTGGTGCTCACATTAATAGTTTGGGGTGAGTCCTGAAGACTGGATTTGTCCCATTGTTGCCAGGAACAGGCGGTGCTTGCTCAAGCTGCCGAGACTCAAGGTGCTGCCAGATAGAGTTCAGCAGTAGGAGCTGAGTTCCGGCAACCCAGCTCGTGCTTCCTGCCTGATGTTGGAGTGAGAAGGGTGTGGAGCCACTCAATCCACCTCCATCTGCATCTCCCTCCCGTTGCGGTGCTGGAGCCCCCATCTACTCCTTGGCTGGATCCCTGGAAGCCACCGGGCTCATCACTGAGGTTCCCCACTGCTCTCCACTGGTAGCCACTCACCCAGCAGAGAGGCAGGGGACCACCGCCTCGAGGCAGGTGCAGAGCCGGGCGTGGTGGGCTGTGTACTAGTTGCATTGATTCTCTCCAGGCACTGATTAGGAAGGTTGCTGCAGGGTGGGGACTCTGCCCCAGTGGCTGTCACAACCTCTCATTCTCACACTGGGTTCGACAACTCCTCCCGACTGCCATTGCCTCCTTTCCTGGCTGCGCCCTCCTCTCTCCAGCCCTGGACCAGCTCTCGGAACTCCACTCTCCCCTGGCCGTGTCGGGAGGCTTCCGTGAGCGTGGGCCTCCGAAGCTGAAGCTGCAAATACCGGAACGAGGGTGTGGGCAATGGGTGTGCTTGGAGTGGTGACTTCCTCCTTCTCCTCTCCCCCTGACTATGCCAGGGGGATCTCCGGTCCTTTTCCTCCAGCAGAGGTTTTGCTTAGTCTTTCCGAGGGCTTCAATTCCCATTTCAGATCCTTCCTGAGTTCAGAATGCCCACCTCTTTCCCTTCTGTCCTTCACATGTTGTTATATTCCTGTATTCCTTTATCTGAGTGGCATTCCTCAGGAAAGTTCTCTCTGTGCTGCCTACCTGGTCGCCGTCTTGAAGTCCTCTCGTAAAATTTATTTAGTTATTTGTTGCTTTCTAGTGAATTGACCATTACATTTCTAAAGTTCTGAAATGGCCAACAGCCCATAGAAAGATACCACTTTAGGGTCCTGCTTGAAACCAACAGCTACAGAAAACTGCTGGCCTTGATTCAGGGCCACTTCATTTTCATCTTTAAATGAAAGAAGACACACCCCCCAAAAATACTTTTTTCTTCAGATGAAGAAAGGTCCTATCCAAAGTTAATACGATATACTTTGGCTCTTAATTGTTTTTCTTGATTCTTCAGTAATTATTTTCCCCAGATCTTTGATTTCAAATTGAAAACTGTTTCACTGAAAGTCCTGCACTTAATCCAGCTATTTGTGCAGTAGCAGTCTCCACTTCCCCACCATCATCTCCACTTCCATTCATGTCCGTTATATCAGCCGCTTTCACTTCACTCACACTGTACCGACCAAAGCACCCATGGCTTTCCTAGTTACCTAACTTAGCAGCAGCAACCTCCTCTTCCTCTTCTCGGTTTTCATCTTTGAAGCATATAAAATAATTTCTTTTTGTAATTTCTTCCTAGTTCCCTGCCATACAGTCCTTGTTCTCCTTCTGCTCTGATCTTTGTTTTTTGCAGATTCCTTTTTCCCTCCAATACATCTTAAATCATGGTCCTGAGAGTTCCAGCCCTTGCTCCATGCACTGCTGGACAGTCTCAAACGCGTTAGCCGTGATCCTTACAGAGACTAGATTCTATTCTCAAACCTAGCCCTCCCTCTTGTGTCAGCAGCACGTCCAATTGCTTCCTAGATTATTAAATATCTGTGCTTGTTGTCCATTTTCAAACCAGAAGATGATTCTTGTTTGATCTTTAATACATGAGAGGAAATAAGAAATTAGATGATATGTAAGGTAAATAATCCCTAAGTCACTAAGATTTCATCAGTTCTAGGTAGGCAAGAGACTAAGTCGTGTTTCTTTAATAAGAGTTTTGAATTTCACTTGAATTCATTTTGAATTTTTTTTTTTAAGAGTATGGTACTTTTAAGATAGTTTAAATTTATGTGCCTTGACAGGCGTGGTGGTGCATGCTTGTAGGATCATCGTGAGCGCAAGAGCAGCCTGGGCTACAAAGAGAGCACAAGGCCAGCCTGAACCGCATAGTTCTACCCCATCTCAAAAAGAGAAATGATTAAATTAATTAGATTGAATAAATCTATGTGCCCCCAATGCCTATATTCTTTACGTTTTAGCAGACATCAACATAAAATTGTGTGGCTGCAGTAGTATCAGTGCATCTCAGTTCCTTTGCCCAGGACAAGATAAAATCAGGAAAGAAAGCAGCAACCCCTGTTGCCACATTAGGGGTCAGAGTAGTGAAGGAGTAGTCTAGAATGACAGCGGAAGATGTGCTATGTGCCAGAGGTTGACTTGTGATCAGTAAGTTGAGATTGTATTTCTTCCTCAGCACTGTGGAATTGCTGATAATGAATGCTAGAAATAATGTGCACCTACATTTGAGCTTCATACTGATACTGTAGATACACAATTTATTTATCGATTTATTTATTTTTGGTCTTTTTGAGACAGGGTCTCACTGCAGTTCAGGGTGGCCTTGAGCTCACTTTGTAGCCCAAGCTGGTCTCAAACTCACAATGATCCTCCTGCCTCAGCCTCCTGAGTGCTGGGATTACAGGTGTGCACCACTACACCCGGCTAATTTTGATAGTGTTTGTTTTGACTCCTGTTTAAAAGGCCAGAGGTATTGAAAAATAATGTTTCTGGGGCAGCTTTAAATACGGAGTGGAGGGATGTGGAACTAATTATAAAACAAGATTTTCGGTTAAGTGGCTTGAAACTTTTAAAAAATCACTTTAAAAATGTAATGAAATCTACCCACAAGTATCTGGAAAATGTGCATTTATGCAAATTTACATAAAATTTCAGGGATTCACAGAATTAAAGATCCTGCTCTAAGTCTTTGTTCTTTTGTTTGGTCTTTATGAGACAAGATCTTGCTGTGCAATTCAGGCTGGCCTTGAGCTCACTTTGTAGCCCAGGCTGGTCTCAAACTTGAAAGAATCCTCTTGCTTCAGCCTCCCTAGTGCTGGGATTACAAGCATGTGCCACCATGCCCTACCTTCCTGGAAATAATTATATAACACTTAGAATTCCAAATTTTTTCCACATGGTCATTGGTTTATACCCAGTAGAAAGAAGTGGAGAATGGTAAGCTTTGATGATACAAAGTGCGTGCATGTGTGTGTTGCTTCTCATCATAACTGAGGTATGGCCACAGTCCCCATAGCTATAGATGTTGCTGTAGTGTTATTTTGGGTGCCTTTTGTTGATTTCTTAACTGTAGATATACAGAATAAAGTTCCAGTCTTAGTAGGATTTTAGCAAAGAAATCAGTGGTTCTCGGTCTGTTGTCATGCTATCTTCTTAAAGATTGTGTATTCTTGGGCAGGGGGTATAGCTCAATGGTTAGAGTGCTTGCGTTGTATGTACAAGGCCTGAGAGTTCAATCCCCAGCACTGCAGGGAAAAAAAAAGATTTAAACATTTCTTCAGACCCTCAAATTCATTTTTTTCTCTAATTTTATTCCGGAAGCTTAAGTGTTATATAACTTAGTGTTAAAGAAAAATAGTAATATGTCAGGTGTATGTTATCAAGTGTCTGCTTCTGCAGGTTTCTAGGTGGCAGACAGCACATTAGGAAGATAAGAGTTAGTTTAAGGGCTGTGCACCAGCGTGGTCACAGAGTGGCTGCTAAGGAAATACACCTTCAGCACTATAAAGTTCCAGTTACCTGTGTATAGATTAAACTTCTGCGAACCTCTTTTAAAAAATAAAGCCACAGTGTAAAGCTGTGGCGTTCAGACTATCTGTTCATTTTCTCCTTTATTCATTTACAAAACTGCAAAATGTCTAATGGAAAGTTTGTCAGGAAAATGAATATGCATGCTACCATATTTTTCCCTTCTAAGAGACTGATTTTGAAGTCAGACATACAGTAACACATGCCCATCCACAAAATGTGGTCTTCACTATTTCAAGCTGTGGAAAAAGCAGACTAGAAAATCAAACTCCCCACCACCCCCTCACTACTGCCATCCTGTACTGGGGATCGAATCAAGGACCTTCACACTGAGCTATATCCTTAGTCCTTTTATTTTTTTATTTTAAGGCAGGTCTTGCTTAGTTGCAAAGTTACCCAGCCTAAGCTCAAACTTGGAATTCTCCTGCCTCAGCCTCCCAGAGTGCTACAATTACTGGCATGTACTACCACATGTGTCTGAAAACCATAGGACTCTAAATAATATGAACAAATAAAATTAAACATCATGTATTTCATGGAACACACAGATGTGCTTAATTTCTATAGTCCTCTATATAGTACATGGTTTCTAAGATCATAAAGTAAAAATTCAAAACCATGAGTAGCAATTAACATCATATGTAACAGTGTTATACTGAACAAAGTGTCTTTCTATATAATTGTATTCTGGAACAAAATACTCCAAACGTAAAGGAAGAGAGGTTTGATTTGCCTCGTGATTCCAGGGGTTTCAGCTGAGTGCTGGCTGACTCCAAGACACACAGACATGATCTTGGTATGGGCACAGTGGGGCAAATCTGCTTACTTCCTGATAGCTGTAAAGAGCAGGGGAACTGCCAGAGAGGACCAGAGCCAGACAGGACACTCCCAGACACGTCCAAAAGTGGGCTTTACTAATTTCCCAGATCTGTGTGTGTGCCTGTGCTTAGTAGATTTTTTGTTTCTTTCTTTGTTTTTGTTTTTGGTCTTTTTGAGACAGGGTCTTGCTATTCAGTTCAGGCCAGTCTTAAGCTCATTTTGTAGCCCAGGTTTGTCTCAAACTCACAACAATCCTCCTGCCTCAGCCTCCCAAGTGCTGGGATTACTATATCAGTCTCTAGTAACATTAAAAATGGATCATTGTAATTATGAATGCCAAATTCAACAGACTTTTAATAATTTAGGTAGTACTAATAGCCCTGATCTCCTTAAAAATCAAATTTCAAATCATTTGCCTGTTTGAACCAAAGAAAATCTTGTATATGGGGGGAGGGCGGGTTTTAGCCCATCAGGGAAATCCCAAGATATGTCAAAGGAGTCTTGAAGATTGACTGGAACAGAATACACTGCTGTAGAATAAAGTACGTATTGGCATATCCGTCACTAGTGAAAACTTTTCAGGAGACATCGCCATCATACCTTGAGATGATCTGAATTTGAAGCCAGGTTATGTCTTCAAGAAGTGCAGCAATTGCCATCTGTATACTAGGAAGCAAATTGGTACTGTAATTGGCACAAGTGATTGTGTAGAATGAATCTGGGAAGACTAGGTAATGTGTGTCTTTTGGGAGCAAAGCTCTTTGAAGTCAACTAGACATGAGTATAGTAGGAGAGATGAAAAGAAAGACTGTCCTCAAACATGGTGGCTGCCTGTTAGCTACATCGGACTCCCATATACTCCGTAGGAATCCACCCTGAGAGAAGCAAGGAGCCCACAGGAATGCGGAAGGAAGAATGCTTCTGTAGATCTCCTGCACGGTATTTTCTTAGAGTAGCGATCTGATAGACAGTGAAGGTATTAACTTGTTCATTTGTATCTAAAGGTTTATATTTGTATCTACCTGTTTACTTATGAAAGAAAAAATCAGTGGCTTAACTCCTTAATAATTAAATAGTCTATCTGCATTGAAGGCCAGTATAAAATTTGTAATCTGATCAGTTAAGTGAAACCAACAGTAAAGTATAACAACTAGCCTTATTGACTGCTGTTACTTTTGTTTGTCTTAGGGTTTTGACCCACCGCATCAGAGTGACACAAGAACTATTTACATAGCCAACAGGTTTCCTCAGAATGGCCTTTACACACCTCAGAAATTTATAGATAACCGGATAATTTCATCTAAGGTAAGGATTAACGCTTTTATTATTAAGATTGTAGATATGCATCATTTTACTTTCAAAAGTGATTTAGTGTGTGTTTATGTATTTATATCTGTGCAAAGTCAAGAAAATGGTATGGTTGATAGAGTATCTCAACCAAAATGAGAAGTGTTGTAATTACAGCACCTGGGAGACTGAGGCAGGAGGATCACAAGTTAAAGCCCTACTTCAGTAACTGTGTCTTGGTGAGATCCAGTCCCCAAAAACACTGTTTGAAGGCCTTGGGCTAAGTAAAAAGGCAAAAAAAATAGAAGAAAGATTAAAAGGAGTTAGGAGTCACTGTTCCTAGACAGGCAACTTGCCTAAAGTCATCTTCAGTCACAGTGAAACTCCTGGTATTTGGACTACGTGTGAGCGCTCTGCAGTGGTCGTTACTTCTCTGCCTCTGCCGCCCAGCCCTTACAGCAACCCACGAGACAGCCGTTGTTAACTCTATTCTACAGGGTCACTATATTCATGTCGCTTTCGTAGATTTAAGTGTAAGGAAAGGGAATGATTTTTCTAAGGTTGCGCAGTGGGAAGTGGCCAGATTGGAGTTTGAACTCAGTTCTGTGAGACTTTAAAGCCTAATTGCACTAATTTTATCACTGCTGTAAACGTTCTGTAGTAGCAAAGTACTACTTCACTGTTCTTCCTTATTTCATTTTTCCTATGACATTTATACAATATCTCAGTCTATTTTAAAGCTGAAGATTAGAGAGCAATGCTATCTCATAGATGTTCTCTCGGGGCTGGGGATATAGCTCAGTGGAATAAGCACTTGAGGTCCTGAGTTAGATCCCTGGTACTGCAAAAAAAAAAAAAAAAAATCATAGACGTTCTGTCCTAGTGGAAACCTCGCCCACATTCTCCAGCATGATAACTGTCAGGCACAGAGGGCTTTTGAGGCCTTGAAATGGGCTGGTACGTCTGAGCAGCGGCATGTTACTAATGGCTGCCTTATTGAGCAGTGCTGTTGTAAAGAATTTAAGTCAGAGACTGCAGGTAAGTTTCTCCTTAGATCATGGCTGTTGCTTGATAGGGCACCTTAAGATGCATCTTTGTGTTGCTCCTTCACTCCTTTGCAGAGATGAGGGTTTTTCTCTAACGCTGATTTCATCTTTGCCCATACCTTCCCTCTACTCACTGGCTGCTTTCTCACGCCGCTTTTATCCTGGCCTCGTGTTATCTATATTAACATACCCATCGATGACAGCGGGTTACACATGTTACATACAGCCATTATTTTGGAAAAACACTTCTAAAGAGGGTAGGAAGAATATCAGAATCTAGGATGACAGAGGCACTTCCGACTCTTTAACTGACTCAGTTCTAAGTAAAATCATGTTAAAACTTAAACCCCTTCAAAACTTGAAGGTCATTCCTAAGCTAGGGTGTAATTTATGTAGAAGAAAACTCACTAGTCCTAAGTGTAACCCTTTGGATTTTTTATGTTCTGAATTTGGCTCTTTTTTTCTGTGCCGCTCTCACCCTACGTACTTGTATTTACCCCCTACGTCTCCAGTTGCTTATTCGCCCTGAACTCTCATCTCTCGCACATTTTGCCAGTAAGGCTGTTGATCTTTCCCGGGTCCCTCACCGGTTTGCTGCTGTATCTGGGGAAATTAGGTAACATCTCTACGCTGAGAAGCCAAAAACTTACAATTCTTATATTTCCATTTGCAATTTCTTTCCTTTTTTTCTTTCAAAAGCTCTTTTACTTTTACCTATATTTTAGATATTTATTTTCTAGGTTTTTAAGTAAGAAACTCAGCTGCCAGTCCTGGTAAAAGAGTTAAGTGGTCCTGTGAGCTGCCAGCAGATAAAAATTACAAAAACTAATACTGGAAGCTGAGTTTCCTCCTGGAAAATTTTTTGGGTTAAATAAATACTTTTATATGGCTGTGTTCATGTGTAGCAGTATTAAATTTAATATTTTTGACCATGGCTTCAAAAATGTAGATATTTCAAAACATGACCTTTAAATTTTTTGGTGTAACTATGGGCTCTTTCATTATTACCTTCTGGTTTATACCACTATGGCTTTTTTTTTTAAACCTACTTCCAAACTTGATTATTTGTTCTTTCATAAATTCATACTGAACTTTCCTACCATTTTTGCTTTGCTAGGTTTCATATTGGAAGCCAATTGTTGAAAAGTAAAATTTTGTGGAGATTTTATTTATTTTTTATTTATTTATTTTTTATTTTTTGAGAAAAGGTCAGGCTAGCTTTAAACTCTGTAGCCAGGCTGGCCTCATATTCATGGCGACCCACCTGCCTCAGCCTCAGCCAAATACTGGGATTATAGGTGTGTGCCACCATACCCAGCAGTTTTGTGTAGCTTTTAGATTTGTTTTTGTAGAAAGGTAGGATTCATATGTTCAAACATAATTTGAAGAATGTAACTATTTATATAGATACTTGTTTTTTCCTAGGCATATATGAAGACCATCTCTCATTATTTTTACTATTTGTTCGCTCCCATCATTCCCTGAAACTCTTTGCTGACTGTGCCGCCTTCTGTCCCACAAAGCCACAGTGAACTCCTTCCGCTGTCCCCTTTGCTCATGTTGTCCTATCTTCCAGAAATGGTCTCCCTTATTTCTTTGATTTCCAGCCTGTTGAATGTTCCTCTTTTAAGTATGGGTTCCTCCATTAAATTTTTCTGTCTTGCTGCTTTTCCTTTGAATTATTATGTGTTCCTTCATTTACTTTATCCTTGAATACAGTCTCCTCTTTTTAGTAATAATTTTTGTTTCCCCAGTGTATAATTTATATTTCATAGATGTATTGATCACAGTAACCACCTTAAATTTAAACTTCGCAAAATGTTTTTGCAAAGGTTTCTTTGGCCATATATTAGTTTGCTTACCATTGTAAGACTTTAGGAAAAGTAGGGCAATTAAAAAGTCATATATAACAGTATGATATTATGCTAATTCATTTATCTTCTTTTTTTTTTTCCTTGTGAGACAGTGTCTTGCTGTGCAGTTCAGGCTGGCCTTGAGCTCATTTTGTAGCACAGGCTGGTCTTGAACTTGCAACGCTCCTCCTGCCTTAGTCTTCTGAGTCCTTGGATTACAGGGGTGCACCACCACGCCCGGCTAACTCATTTATCTTAACCACTATTACATGGTTTAATATTACACTAATTAGAGTCCTTTCTCCCTGTGTAGTAGGGTAAGCACAGAAGTTTGTTTGTTTGTCTTTTTGAGACAGGGTCTCACTATGCAGTTCAGGCTGGAACTCCCAGTGATCCTCCTGCCTTAGCCTCCTGAGTGCTGGGATTACAGGTGTGCGCCACCATGCCCAGCAAGCACAGAAGTTAGACTCATTCAATCTGTTAATATGTTTATATTTCAGAAAACATGGAAATAACAGTTTGTAAGATAGTTTGCAAATGAATTTTTGGGGGTGGGCTGGGGATCAAGCCCAGAGTCCTGTGCATGAAAGGCAAGAGCTCTACCACTGAGGCACATCCCAAGCTCTGAAATTTTTATTTATCCTACAATTTTACTTGTAATTACTAAGCTAGCCAGAGAAAATGCCCTGGAAATAATTACCTTACTGCCAGTTTATGGAATTGTTCTTCATAAGATTCTAGAAGACTTATGATTGAGGTAGGTTGGCATTAAGTTAAGACATTGACAACTTAATGCTGACAAGCTCTTTTTTTTGTGTGTGGTCTTTTTGAGATAGGATTTTGCTATGTAGTACAGACTGGCCTTCAACTCACTTTGTCGCCCCAGCTGACCTGGAACTTGGAGCGATCCTTTTGCCTCAGCTTCCTGAGGGCTGGGATTGCAGGGGTGTGCCACGACAACCAGCCTTCTAACAAGGTTTTCTGCTTTTGATTTGGTGGCCAAGGAACTTACGCGGAGATTTTCCTATCCTTATAGAAACAACTACCTTTTACTTTAGTTAAGATTGGCTAGAGATAACTTGACCCACAAGTCCCACTGTAGTCCCACTTTATGTGGACATTGAAGTAACTTCTTTTGGTTCCTTCAAAAAGTACCTCTGTCTTCTCTCTTGAACCCTGAACACTGCATTGTTCAGGGAAAATATGTTTCATGTATCGTAGATTGAACTGGATGTGAAATTGCACTTAAAAAAGAAAGATTGTTAGGTATTATACTCTTTATATACCCCTGGTATAAGCTTCAGTAGCCTCTTCTGAGAGCCTAACTCTGTTTATAAAATCGTTTACATGTATATTTCTAGGCCTCAAATATCTGATTTAGAAGTAAGGTTCACATACAAAAACCCAGAAATTAAAACCATCTGTCTTAGTTACCTTTCTCATTGTAGAGACAAACTACCCAACACTCAGTTAAAGGAGGAAAGGCTTATTTTGCTTCCCAGTTTGTAGAGGTTTCATTTCATAGTTGGTTGGCTCTAGGGAAGGATAGCAAGGTGAGCAGCAACAGCACCCTCTTTCTGACTGTTATATCCCACTCTTGGGCAGGTAGCACTCACATCCAGGGCGGGGCACCTTGAATCCTAGCATCACACCATCAGCTGGTCCCAGCATCACCTTGATCCCAGCATCACACGCCCTAGATCCAGCCACCTCCAGAAAGCTCCATCTGTGACGGAATGAGGCTTTGGTGGACGTCTAGATAGAAGCCATAACATCACCTTATATTGAACCAAAATATTTTTAAACTGTTTATTTAAAAATTTTAAATTGGAGCCAGACATGGTGGTGCATGCCTATAATCCCAGCACTTGGGAGGCTGAGGTGCAAGGATCACTGCAAATTTGAGGCTAACCTGGGCTACATACATAGTTAGTTCAAAGCTAGCCTGAACTATGTAGAGACACCCTGCTTCCCCACTTCCAGGAAGGAAGGAAGGAAGGGAGGGGGGGAAGGAGGGAGGGAGGGAAAGATCTTAAATTGAGCAATAATTTGTGTGTGTGTGTGTTTTGGGCTTTGGTTTTTTGGTTTTTTGTTTTGTTTGGTTTTTGGTCTTTTTGAGACAGGGTCTCACTATCCAGTTTAGGCTGCCCTTGAGCTCTTATAGCCCAGGCTGGTCTCAAACTTGCAGTGATCCTCCTGCCTCAGCCTCCTGAGTGCTGGGATTACAGGCATGTGCCACCATGCCTGGCCTTAGCAATAATTTTTTTTTTATATACTGGGAGTTGAACTCAGGACCTTGCACTTTCCAGGCAGGCTCTTGTGCCACTAAGCTATATTCCTTACCCCTGAGCAATAATTTGTAAGAATCTTTATATTTGAAAAAAAAAAAAAAAAGCCAGGCATGGTGGTGCATGCATATAATCCCAGCACTCGGGAGCCTGAGGCAGGAGGATTGTTGCAAGTTCAAGACCAGCATGGGCTACAAAGTGAGCTAAAGGCCAGCCTGAACTGCATACTGAGACCCTGTCTTAGACAAAAAAATAAAAACAACAATAAAAAACAAAGTTCTGAAACCATTTGATAGGAGGGTAATGATGGTTAATATATTGCATGTTGTTATTTTCAATCTAGTTACTCAGGATATAACATACTAATTTAATTGTCCAAACAATGTGAGCACAAACCTATCCTTCCAGTGAACTAAGAGAAATCAGTAGTGTAACTATCTTAACTACTTTATATATATATATATGTATTTTAAAATGAGCAATAATTAACTTTATTGACTAAATCAGAATGTTTCTCTGTAAAAGTACATTTTAATCATTTTAATTTATTCACTCATCAATTCTGCTAAATTTTTTATCTCCAATTACATGTATGTGCCAAGCAGTAGTGCATATACTAGAGGTGAAACCACATGAAATGATGTTCCTCGCTCCAGGGATCTTGCGTTCTATGCAGAGGTTACGCATAGGACAAAGTAAAAGTTCTATAAACTGTTTCTCCATTTCATATGTGGAATTATGTTGTAATGATATGAATAAAATGTATAGTATATTACTCTACTCCTATAATTTAGCATTATAGGGTTATGAAGTGATTGATGATATGACAAATACTTAGGTAGCAATTACTGTGAGCTATGTTCTATCCTGAGTGCCTCATAAATATACTAGCTTGTTTAATCTTTGTAAGAACCCCATGAAGCATGGTTATTACTCCTCATTTATAGAGAAATAGTAGGGTACAGAGAGATTACATCCAATGTTAATGACCATTGTAGTCAGAATTTGGCTTTATAGTAGTTTGACCTCAAGCACACATCCTTTTGACTACTGTATCATATCACCCTTTAAAATTGACATTGTGACAAGAGTTTTGTTTGCTTTATGGTTATCCAAGGCATGATTTATCTAAAGCCTTATTTCTCCAACAGTTTAGGTTATTTTTCCATATTCCATACTAAAGAAAGAATAATTGAATAATTAGGCCATTTTCTGTTTCTGACCCTGAACTAAATAAAATAAAAAGTAAATGTTATGTCAGCATTTTTAATCAGCTCTTACTCATCTTTACCCTTAGATTTAGTTTTATATAGCCAAAGTCCAAAGTAAATTATTACAAGGTTGTTACAGACCTGCCTTCTGATTTCTAAAAAGTCAACAATTCAGTAGCAAGATTGATAGGTTCCTGTTTATCTCATTTTTTAAAATTATACTAAACAGTAAAAGAAAAAGGAAATTGGAATAAAAGTCATGAACTCTGGAAACCAGATAGTCTTTGTAGCATCAGGAGTTACATGAGCTGGGTGTGGTGGCGTGCCTGTAATCCCAGCTCTCCTGGAGGCTGAAGCTGGAGGATGGTTGCAAGCTGAAGGCCAGCCTGAACTGCCTCATGGTCTCAAAAAGACCCAAAAAAAAGAGTCACATGAATTTGTCTAAGGGCTTAGTAATCTGAGTTTATACTCTTCTTATGATTACATCTGTGTGTTACATGTTGTTTGAAAATATTAATTTATTGATCTTTTTCTTTTATTTTTTAGTATACTGTGTGGAATTTTGTTCCAAAAAATTTATTTGAACAATTCAGAAGAGTGGCAAACTTTTATTTTCTTATTATATTTTTGGTTCAGGTAAGCTTTATCACCTGGTTCTTGTCTGTAAATGTGGGTTCTAAAAGGACGTCTTAGAACAAAGAAAGATTACATTGGTTTCTTAACCATTTTGCCGTGGGACCATTCTTTTTCTACAAAGCTTTCCTATTATATTCAGTGAATAATCTAAATCACATCTAGATTTCTAAAATATAACCTGTGAATTTTAAGGCCAGTTATATTTTGTTTCATCACTTGTGTTATTATAGTGTTGATCATTATAATCTAAGCCAATCACTTTTCAGATGCCTGCCTCACAACATAAATATTTTGGTTGTTAATATATGGTGCATGTCATTAGCAAGCCTGCCTATGGATAAAGTGCTTTTTAAAATGTAAATTTTATTTTGTATGGGAACATTTGTATAAAATACCTTTTTAAATCTAAATTTGATTTTACCTGGGAGCAGTGACACATGTCTTTCGTGCCAGCTCCTTGGGTGAGGGTAAGGCAGGAGGAGTACTGAGCCTAGGAGTTAGAAGCAGGGCAACATCACAAAAGCCATCTCAAACAAACAAATCAATAAATTCTGCTTTAATAAAGAAATTTTTAAGCAATTCTAATTTTTAAGCACCCCAGCAAATATAGATTTGTATATTGAAGACCCTTTTCTTAGTTTAAATTTGTGTTCTTGGGCTCTGACAGCATTTCACATTGTGCTTTTCTTATGTATCTCATTATCAAGAGAAAAGCCCATGGAACTTGTGTATTAGTCAAGATGTAAAAATAGCAAGTATTTTGTTTTAAGGAGGTAATTCTTAACCCGGTGTGGTAGCGCATGCCTGTAATCCCAGCGCTTGGGAGGCTGAGGCGGGAGGATCCTTGCGAGATCCAGCCTGGGCTACAAAGTGAGCTCAAGGCCAGCCTGAACTGCAGGTGAGACCCTGTCTCAAAAAGACAAAAAAAAAAAAATGGAGGTAATTCTTTTATGAAAAACCTTAGATACTTCTTTCAGTGTGACATTGAATTTTTGTGTAAGCTCTGAACCTTTCAGTAGAACCAGGGATTTCAAAGAGGAAATAATCAAGTAATCGTTTTAAAGCTTGAGAAAACATTTACTCTTTTGAAAACTTGCTTTCCTTCGTGAACAGAAGGAAATTCTGATTTTATTCAATAGAGCATCTGCTTGGTTTTCTTGGAAAAGTGAGAAATTATACCAACCGTGCCCACAGAGTATGCGTGCGTTTGTGAAATTGCTCACTATGATCAGAAATTCAGCATGGCTGTGGAGTAGAACAAATTAATTTGCCTACCTATAGTAAAGGAACATTAATAACTCATCCTATCAAAGTTCTAGCTAACTGTATGTAATTACTCCAAATACTTCTCTGGCAGTTTACTCAACTTTCACTTGTAAGATTTAAATTGTAATTACAGCATTATTTCCCTAGCTGTCTTCCTCTGGCTCTGGTGGAACAATCACTGAGAGGGTAAAACCTTTTCATAGTCCTGTTCCTAGCTTTCTCCCCAGTGTTAGGTTTATTCTGAATCCTGGGGTAAAAATGGCTGACACAGTTTTTAGCATTTTCTGGGATGTGCACAGACATGTGAAATGGGAATTGAGCAGTTACAGCTCCACTCCTTGGAAAGATTAGGGAGCAAATTAAGCAGCAAATTAAGCACCTATGTGCTGAGAGAGCAGACAGACTGACCACTGTGGTGTATGTGTGGGTGTCCAATAAAGGTAAATGTCCCATTCCCAGATAGTAGCCAACAAAGTAAAGTTGTGAACTTAGGTGTACTCCCTGCATAATAGTATGAGATTTTAGGTATTAATAGCATGACATATACAATATGAAAATATAATATTCTGCATTTTTTTAAATCTAGCTTATGATTGATACACCTACCAGTCCAATTACCAGTGGACTTCCATTATTCTTTGTGATAACAGTAACCGCCATAAAGCAGGTATGAAATACTTCTATTATTGTTGTTTTCCCTGTTCATTGAGAAAATTGCTAAATATTTCCACTCCAAACTAATGGGTATCGTAAAAGTAATTGCCACCAGAAAACATCAAATTTGTTTGATACATAATAAAATTAAACTAAGGTAGCCACTGTGCTATATTTTAGATACCTGATGATTCATGAATGATTACTCTTAAAATACTGTATTACCTTCATAGAACCAGGAAATATCTAAAAACAAGAGGTATGTGTACAAGACAGTTTACATATGAAACATTATTATAATCAACTTTGTGGGGTTGGATGATATTTAAAGGAAGTACAGTCCTAATAGGTAATAAATTTTCATTTTATAAGATGTAGGGGTAGGCTATATATAGTTTGACATGGAAATAAAATTGACAAAATTTTTAAAATTTCTAGGATGAAATACGTTCTTTATCATAGGAGAATAAGGAGAGCCTATAAATAATAAAGAGCGAAATGAAAGGCGGACACAGGGAGCTAGGTCTAGGAGGCAGACGGGAAGGTGGGTGGAGGGTCTCTCTCACGCGGGAGGGGCTCGGGTGGAGGGCAGGAGGGGAGTGTGCGCACCGGCCCCACACAAAGGCTGTGAGTGCGCACTGCGCACAAGCACTGACAGAAGCTTTTAAAAATGAAATGGCCATTTGCAGGAGACAAGTTGTATATAAAGTAGTTGGGAACTGGAGTTGTAACTGATCCTTCATTTCCCGCAAAACTTACCTGAACACATATAGATCTGTTGTATATAAAAGTATTGATTTGATTAAATCAGGTTGTAAAAAAATTACATTAATCATTTAGAGTGTCAGAATAGTAGGCCACTGCTCTCACTAAGTTACTTACTTGGCTTTGCAGATGTCATTTAATTCATCAGAGTAACGCATATTTGTCCCTTGGGTGTCTTTTCTCTGTATACTTCCTTAGGTGATTTGATGCAGTCCAGGGGTTTAAAGTACTATCTATACATTATGGTTATTAAGATGTGTACATTGGTGATTTCTGTCCTGAAACTATTCTTTGACCTCCACACGCAAACACAAATCTTTGGGCATAGCTTCTACCTGCACACCTCGAAAGACTCTCAGAGAGCTCTTGCTCTTCTCCCAGGTGAAGCTGCACTCCTCTCAGCTGTTCCCCAGTTTATGAATGACACCACCACGTTTCCACATCATCCTTTGACTGTTTTTATCTGTACCTGTAAGCTCAGCTTGGCAGTCTAAGTCGCCTGCCAGTGCACCTGCCTGGACGATTGCACTCCTCTAATAATCCCTCACTTCTACTCCTGCCCCATGCCGATTTCATCTGAAACAAAACTGAGCTCTTATAGTTAGATCATACTACCCTCCCACCATCAAAACACAACTCCTTAGTGAGTGACAAGGACTTCCACAGTGGTTCCTGTGTTTCTTACCATTTTCCCTCATACATACTGTTCCCAGCCTCATTCCTGTCATTGTCCTTGAACACTGGGCATGTGTCTGTCTCATAATGCTAGGACTTGCTGTACGGTTTTCCTGAAAAGGCTTTCCACCAGATGCATAGTTGCACAGTTCAGTCCCTCATTTTATGTGGATTCTTAAACTTTGGCTTTTTGTGACCACTATGCTATTCTCTCATTTCTCCTGGTCCTTTTATTTAGTCATGACCTCATGTTCCGGTGAATAAATGCTTATTTAACTGTCATTTTTATTGAAATGATTCTTGTGCTCTGTGAGGACAGAGGCTTTGTTTTATATGTACTGGTGCATGTGAGGGCGCCACAACAAGGCCATACACACGTAGGGGCCTCAGTACCTGTTTGCTGAATCAGTGAATAAAAGTGAATGAGCCGATCGAACTTTTTAAAAGCAAAATGCTTCTTGCCGTTATCTTCCACTATTTCCCAGTATATGCACTGCGTTTAATTAGAATATCATACCATTAACTGAATTGAAAAATTATGGTGAACGCATAGCTGCAAAACATTACTTTTAATAATAATTGACAGCCTACCTTCTTCAAAAATGGGTTTAAGTTAAAATGCCTAAAATCTAAAGGTGTGAACCAGAACGATTATACCGCAAAACTGTTAGTATAGCTTTTGCAGCTAAGTAAGTACTAAATCGAGATGAGAGGTTTGTGATAGCTCAGGCAAAAAGGGAAATATAAAGGGTGGTAGAACTTTCAGAAAGTATATTTGATCTGTTGTAAAGATTTTCTTTCTCAAAACAGAGATTCAGGCTCAGCATTGTCTCTTTTGCAGCAACTGCCCTAAATCTTACTCATTTCATAAACACACAACTATATATTGTTCATATTTACATGTGTATCACTATAGATCAATAGAACAAATTTTAGAAAAATTATGAAAATGAGATTCGCCATGCGCCAGCCTTCCTTTTTCTTTTTCCATTTAGTCTGCCTTTTGCCCTTCATACTTTTACCAAAATGGGAAAGTCTGTGTCATCAGTTGTTAACTTCTCCCAACTGCATTTGCAAGGTGTGGTTTGTAATAGAAGGTACAGTGCCCCGATAAATAAGATAGTCTTTGCCTTCTGTGAGATTACAGTCTGTAAGTAAGGAGGGTAAGACCCAAACTGAGAAGTAATTCTGTGGTGTGGTAGTGAGATCCAGTGAGCCGTCACTGTTGAGTGGAACACTACCTGGATGACGAGGGGATTTTGTGGGAGAAATATTAAGATGAGTGTAGAGTATGTGTAAAAGGACAATTGATGAGCAGAGCACAGAAGCAAAGCACTTGAGCAGAAGCCCAAATTCAGGAACAGGTGGAGACCTGTTTTTTTGGGTAAATTATAAGGCTGACTAATGTGTGAGCCAGTGTAGGAAAATATTAAGAGGTAACACTGGAAATGTGGATTGGTAGTGAATTAAGGAAGCTGGAGGTTCTGTGCTCTAAGCACTGCATCATCGAAAAGGTTTGAGCGAGACGGTGAAAGCAGTGTTTCTGGAAGATGACTCCAGCAGCAGGATGTACAGCCCGCTGGAATTTATAAATGTTTTAAAGGATACATTATATTATTACTGGCCCTTCGTTAATACTATCAGACTATAAAAGGAACTGTACTTCTTGACAGTTTCAAAATGATTGTTTTGACTCTTAATTTTTCTGAAACTGAGATATTGAAGCTTAAATTGGGCCATTATAATGTATTTTAAGAGTACTTTCATAAAGATTTTCTGCTGAAAAAGACAACCTTTAATATTTTGCTTTATAGTTTATAGTATTTCAGTATTTCAAAATAATGGGTGCATATTTTTTTTAAAAAGTGGGGACAGCACAAAAATAACATACAGTGAAATCCTTACACTCCTAATTTCTAATGTGCCCATTCTCTCCCCAGCAGGGACAGTGATTTGTAAATTAATCCAGATGCCTGCTACGGTGTCACATGGATATGCACATAGTGTTTCGTCCCTTACTTTGTATCACCTGCTCTGTCTTAGGTTTTATTTCACTACTTGTGTTTGTGTTGTACCACTAGGTCCTTGAGCTTTCCTTAGACAGAGAGTCTGTTTCTACAGTTGTGAAAAAATTGCCACTCACCTTAGTTACTTTCTCATTGCGAGAAATAGTACCCAGCATCTACAGTTTAAAGGAGGGAACGTTTATTTGGCTCACAGTTTACAGAGATTTCAGTCTGTAGTCGGCTGGTTCCAAGGCAGGGCCGGCAGAGCAGAGGGGCCCAGGAAGCACGGGGCCGTCGAGGGAGGCGGGTGCGAGCTCTTGCGGCTTTCGGTGGGTGATTAATGTGTAAACTGCAACCCCGCCCCTTAACGTGAAAGGAGCCTTTGTGATAGGCTTGTATCTGTTTCATTTTCTAGTGATGAATAGCCTGTATATGTATGTATATATTTTTTAATACTAAAGATTGAGTATCCTTTGTCAGAAATGCTTAGAACCAAAAGTGTTTAAAATTTCAGATTTTTTTTCCAGATTGGAAAATGTTCACATATTCTGTATATAGTGAGATATCTTGGAGATGCAACCCAAGTCTAAACATAAAATTTATGTTTTATATGTGCTATACACTTACACTGAAGATGTTTATCCAGTATTTATAATAATTTTATGTATCAAATGTTTTGCATATCAGATCAGGAGTAGAATTTTCCAAATGTGGAATCATAGCAGCTCTCAAATAATTTTGGAGTTTGGAGTGTTTTGGTTTTCAAATTTTCAGATTAGGGATGTTTAATCTGTAATTTTTTTTTTTTGGTACTGGGAGTAGAACTCAGGACATTGCGCTTGCTAGGCAGGTGCTTGTGCCACTGAACTAGATCCCTGGCCCCTTAACCTGTAATTATAATTAATTCTTGACAGTATTAAGAAAGTGAAAGAAGTCAACCTAAGTTTAAAAATTGTTCTTTTTTTGTTTATTGTCTGTAATCGTGCTCTGTGAATTTATGCTATATGACTAAAGATCATTTGTTTGTAAAAGCTGTATAATTTAATTTAGTGATTGAATACTATTAAGACAGTGCAGGAGTCACCAGTGGCTCAGCAAGTTTGTGGCATGAGCAGCTTGGTCGATGGGGATGTCATAGTCAAGATGAGGGATGTGAGAAATGCCAGACTGTGGGAGTAGTTTTGGATATACTTAAGGTGTTTATGAGGTACCACAATGAAGATGTCAGCAATGCAGTTAGATATTCAAGTTTGGAATCCAGAAGGGAGATGAGGATTAGAGATCCAAATTTAAGAATTTCCAGCATATGTTTTACTATTTCAATGCTTAGGAATAGAAGGAAATGTCTAGTGAGAGTCAAGTGTGAAGAAAATGTCCTTAAGATGCTATAGAAGGAAACTTCAAAAACCAAAGAGAAATAACTGAAGAGGTCCTATGAAAACCTGTCACGTATATATAGTGAACATCAAGAGAAAAGTGCTTCTCTTTGTTAGTACATGTGTTCAGTATGTAATAACCACATTCACTGGGGGGAGTTGCATAGTAGCACATCGTCATTCTTTTTACTTCCCATCTCCTCCCTCTGCTTCCAGGTCTCCTTCCCATTTGAAAAGATTTCTCTCTTTCCTGTTACCTATCTTGTATCTCACTTTGGGTTTCTTGTTTAAGAGAAAGAATGGATATTTAAGCTTTTGCATCTGATTTATCCCACTTAACATTATGGTCTCAAGGTGCATCTGTTTTCCTACAAATGATTCAAATTTATCATTCTTTACAGTAGTGTAGTATATCATTGTATATAAATGCCACATTTTCTTTATACATTCATCTGCTGGTGGACATACAAACCATTCCAAGATTTAGCTATTATGAGTTGTGCTGCTTTAAATATGAGTACTTGCATGTATCAGTGTATCACTGATGTCTTTAATTCTTTTGTAAAGATGCCTAAAAGGGGAGCAGTTAGGTCAAATGAAATGTCTTTTTTTTAGAGGCATGGGACATCAGCGGCTTGGCCAAGGGGAGGTCTGCAGAAATTCTGTCATAGTTACTTTTCTCTCCTTGCTGAGACAAAATACCCAATGCCCAAAATGAAGGAAGGAAAGGTTTATTTAGCTTACAGCTTGTGGAGGTTTCATCTGGTTCTGAGGCAGAGTGGCACATGGCAGAGGGCAAATGTTCATGGTGGCAGAACACAGCAAAAACAACCAGCAAAAGGGAGGAATGGCTGCAAGCAGCCTCTTTACCTCCCTTACTTTGTAAACAGGCTACCCCCACCCAGGGGTGTAGCACTCACGTAATCTCCATACCCTCCTCTTCCACAGGCTCAGGATGTGTCCAAAGTAAGCACCTGCCAAACCTCTAGACTCCCCGAGTTGACACAATATATCAACCATAACAAATGCCTAAAAGGGGAGCAGTTAGGTCAAATGAAATTTCTTTTTTTTTTTAGAGGCATCGGGCATCAGTGGCTTGGTCGAGTGGTGCTCTGCAGACAGCAGGCAGGCAGGGCGAGCCATGCTCCCAGTGGGGGCTCCGTGTCCAGGGGCTGTGGCCTTGTCCTCCCCGCCCCAGCTGGCCAGGCCATAATGTGCGGCAGCGTTCATGGTGCCCAGCAGGCAGCAGCACCCTTGGGACTGGATGACTGGGCGGAGGGGCAGCATCTGAGCAACGCCATAATTAAAAAAAAAAAAAAAAAGGAATTCCTTTTTTTGGAGAATTTCCATACTGATTTCCATAGTTACTGTATTAGTTTATATTCCCAGCCATGATGTAGAAGGGTTGTTTTCCCTGAAGCCTCTTCAGCCTTTGTTGTTATTTGATTTCCTTTTGATGGCCATTCTTTTTGGAATAAGGTGGACTCGCAGTGCTGTTTTAATTTGCATTTCTCTAATGACCAGCAGTGTTGAACCTTTTTTCATGTATTTAGCCACTAACCATTTCAGTTGCCCATTTTTTCATTAGGTCTCTAGGTTTCAGGAGGGGAATCTAATTTTTTTTAGTTCTTTTTATTTTTACATATATATATATTCTAGCCCTTTGAGGAATACCTGGCAAACTCCCTCCCATTCTGTAGGGTGACTCTTCACACTGTTAGTTAACTCTTTAGCTCTTTTGCTTTTTCACTTTTACATAATCCCACTTGTTGGTTCTTAGTGTTATTCCTTGTACAGTTGGAGTTTTGTTTCGGAAGTCCTTGCCTATCCTCTTTTATCTTCTAGCAGACTGTGTTTCTGTTTTCTTTTTTAAATCTTTGATTCTTTTTTTTTTTCCATTTTGTCTTTTTGAGACAGGGTCTCATTATGCTGGCCTTGACCTCATTCTAGCCCAGGCTGGCCTTGAACTTGCAGCAGTCCTCCTGCTTCAGCTTCCCGAGTTCTGGGATTACAGGTGTGTGCCACCACACCTGGCTTCATTTTGATTTTAGTTTAGTACATGGTGAGAGATATGGGTCTAGATTCAATCTTCTGTGCGTAAACAGCCACTTTTTCCTGTAAAAAAGATAGGTGGCTGAATGCTGCTGGGGTTGTTTTCTGCATTGTCAATTCTGTTCCATTGATCCACATGTCTGGTTTTTTTTTGCTAGTACCATGCTGTTTTTATCACTATAGCTTTATAACATAACTTCAAATCAGAGTTGTAATTTTTCCTGCCTTTGTTGCTCAAGGTTGCTTTTGATATTCTGGTGTCTTCTGGTTTTATATGAATTTTAGGGTTTTTGTTTCCCTCTGTGAGGAATACTGTTGGTACTTTGAAAGAGATTGCATTAAATCTAAATATTTAATTTTTCTTAATGCTATAGGGAATGGTATTATTTTTCTAATTTCTTTCTTAGTGGGTTCATTCGTGGTATAAAGGAATGTTACTGAGTTTTGGATGTTGATTTTTATATCCTATCTTGCTGAATTTATTAGTTCTATAAGTCTTGGTGGAATTTTAAGGGCCTTATATAAAAGATTATATCGTCTGCAAATAAAGATTTCAGAGTTGTCAGATACTTACGAGCATATGCATCAAAGTAGCCTAAGATAGTTCTGCGGAAGAAAGTGTTTGGGGGAAGTTTTTGCTGCTTTTTTCTTTTCCTCATTTGATAAAAATACTTTTATACTGGGAAGACTTTTTTATTTTGATATTTTCAGGGATACGAAGATTGGTTACGCCATAACTCAGATAATGAGGTAAATGGAGCTCCTGTTTATGTTGTCCGAAGTGGTGGCCTTGTAAAAACCAGATCAAAAAACATTCGGGTAAGTACCTGGTAAATAAGAGAAAATTCTATTTTGTTATGGCACATAATTCTAGACTTGATTATATTTTAGCTAAAAACTTTTTTTCTTTATGTTAAAAGACTGTAGCCGAGCATGGTGGCACAGGCCTGTAGTCCCAGCCCTTGGGAGGCTGAGGCAGGAGGATCTTTGGGAGTTTGAGACTAGCCTGGGCTACAAAGTGAGCTCAAGGCCACCCTGAACTGCATAACAAGTCCAAACCAGTAATCGAGCTGGAGGCATAGCTCAAACTTACCTAGTGTACTTGAGACCCTGGGTTTGATACTGCAAATTATAATAATAATTTAGGCCACTTAATGGGAGAAACCAGTAAGAATGTCTTTGCCTTTTAAAGTTTGTGTGTTCTGTGCCCCTGGATTCTTCCTAGGTGGGCGATGTTGTTCGAGTAGCCAAAGATGAGACCTTCCCTGCGGACTTGGTGCTTCTCTCCTCAGACCGACCTGATGGTTCCTGTCACGTTACAACTGCGAGTTTGGACGGAGAAACAAACCTAAAGGTTTGTGGTCATGTCTGAAGCTTGGGTAAAGTATTTTCCTTTGGTTGAAAACCTAAAATATGACCTGATAAAGAATTTTTTTAGACTTGATATGTACATTAAAAAATGGTAAAGTTTTTAGAAAGAAAAAAATTTTTTTTGAGACAGGGTCTCACTTTGTATTTCAGACTGGTCTTGAACTCATAGTGACCCTCCTTCCTCACTTAGCGAGTGCTGAGATTACAACATGTGCCACCATGCCCGGCAATGATGTTTATTTAAAGCGTAGCTTCACATAGTTTAGTCAGCGCAAGGTGAAGATGGAAAATGTTTTTAAGAAAAATATCTTTTAATATTTTTCATGAGTTCTTTTAGTTAAGGGACAAGTTGAAATTTTCTGTTTTCAGATTACCACGAAAGTTAAAAATTCACTTTTTCTCATACTAAATTGTTTCTAATAAACTTTGAGCAGTAGTGAATATACATAGACTTTTGAATATACATAGAATATACATAGGCTTTTGTGCAGTTAGCTTCCGTAGACAAGTAATGACACAGCGGTGCCTTCGCTCTTCATTTTGTGCTCTGGGTTCACTTCTGTTGTCTAGCTAGGTGATCTCAAGTACAGTGTGACATGGCTTTGTTTGTAAAAAGAGATTGTGTGTGTGTGTGTGTGTGTGTGTGTGTGTGTGTGTGTGTGAGTGTGAGTGAGATACCAGGAATTGAACTCAGAACCTTATGCTTGCTAGGCAGGCACTGTGCTGCTGAGCTATATCTGTGGCCCTATAAAAAAGATTTCAAGTAGTGGTTGATATCTAAGGTCACATTTGGATATAAATCTTGTTTCTTTTCTTTCCCTTTTTTTTCCCCGCAGACACATGTGGCAGTTCCAGAAACAGCAGTATTACAAACAGTTGCCAGTTTGGACAGTCTTGTAGCTGTGATAGAATGCCAGCAGCCCGAAGCGGATTTGTACAGGTAGGTGTAATGTTCAGTGTGTTCACTTTTAGCCCCGTAGATGAACCTATGTTTATAACCGTAAAGCTTCTTCTTTTCCATTACCGATTTTTTTGTAAGCTACTGTGCTTGCTTTATAGTTATAGTAGTATATAGAGATTAGATTATTTCTGTAGAATAATTTTTATGACTTTTTTTAAACTACATGAAGTTGTGATTATATTTTTGTGTTCATGATCTTAGAAAAATACTACTTTTAGAACCTTATGTGTGATTTACATAGCTTTCAGAATTTCACATATATAACACGTGATGAAATGAGAAAGTAAAATTTTACATAAGTATTATCTTGAAGTCCTGTAAGTTCCTTAAGGATAGAAACTATCTTGTCAGCTGTCACAGTAAGCACAAAATACAGAAACAATTTTTTAGAACATTAGATTTATAAGGATCCTATTTAAAGGAGCAGTGAAACTCTTTAACATTACAGTTTATATTAAATTTATGACTCATTATTCACTGATTCCCCGAATTGTTGTGGACTGTGGAATGGAAACAGCTTTTTAGTGAAGACATGATGAACTAAGCTCATTTTTGCTCAATAACTGGTAGTGGACTAAGTTACAGCAACATTGTAAGAATCGCCGTCAGCCTGTCACATATCTCCCCCTGTTGGTTGAAATAATTCAAAATCTTCCACCACTGGCATCTTGAAATCTTTTTACATGTGTCTGTTTTACACCCATGCCTTTGTAGCGAAGGGGATTCCCTGCCCATGCATAAAAATCTTTCATTTTTATCAAAGCAAATGCAGCATAGAATTTTTCAGTTAAATAAAATATTTGGAATCCTATGCATTAGGAGCATTTAAACTGCAAGGTACATTTACTTGTGAATAATTAAAGTGCTTTTAAGATTTCTGTATTGCTTGGCAAGCACAAGGTCCTGATTTCAATTCCTGGTACCAAAAAAAAAATTTCTATATTGCTATTATGTCCTGGTCTCAGGCCACTGCAAAAACAAAAAAAAACAACTTTTTGTCTTTTTGAGACAGGGTCTCGCTATACAGTTCAGGCTAGTTTTGAACTCATTTTGTGTCCCAGGCTGGCCTCAGATTTACAGTGGTCCTCCTGCCTCAGCCTCCCAAGTGCTGGGATTATAGGCATGTGCCACCACACCCAGCAGTTTCATAGTTTTAAACTAGTTTAATTTGTATTTTTTTTATTACAAAAGTAAAACATTTCCCTGTGTTTTAGGTTTTTTTCACCCAGAACATTATGATTTTTTTTCTCAATTGCATGTATATTATTCCACATAAAAACATAATCATTCCTCATAAAAACTTGTGATAGCTTAGCAAGAGAAAATACCACCTGGGTGTGGTAGAGCACACTTGTAGTCCCAGCACCCAGGGAGGCAGAGGCAGGAGAATCACAAGTTCAAGCCAAGCCTGGGAACTGATTTAAAGACCACATTCATGTTCAAACATGTACATATTTTATAGAAGCATTCAGATAATATAAAAAGATATCAAAGAGAAAGTAACAATAGCTGGTAACCCAACCATTTAAATACAAACACTGCTAGTATTTGGGGGTATGTTTTTCAGGCTTTTTTGGGGTATAATCACATTATGTACATATGCACAGATCTTACAGGCAAAAGCAGGATATCATAAGTATTGCTGGTAACATTATTCTCCGAACTTAACATGCCCTACCAGAAACTTGCATATTCATTACTATTATAAGTAGTCACACATAATATTGCACTTTTGTTACTATATAAATTGCTTAAATCACTACTTTTGAAGCCGTGCATGATGGTGCATGTCTGTAATTTCAGCACTTGGGAGGCTGAGGCAGGATTGTTGCAAGTTCAAGACCAGCCTGGGCTACAAAGAGAGTTCAAGGCTAGCCTGAACTGCATAGTGAGACCCTGCCTCAAAAAGTTAAAAAAAAAAAAAAAAATCAATCAATCAATCAGTCACTACTGATTCTAAGTTTAGAGACACCCCCCCCCCAATTCATGAATAGCCTACATAATACCCAGCCCTGGCTGAGTATATATGTTTTCACATTTTTATTATGGTAACTCCTAAGCATAAAATTTTATTATTTTGTTCTAAAAAGTTCGTAGCTGTGCAAGAGTTGAGTTAGTCTAAAATATAAATGGATAGAAATACAAGAAAGAGCACTAAAGCAGAAAAAATGGAGACATTTGTAATAAGCACATGCCCGAGGCTGCTCCTGAACAGAATGTTCCTCTAGTATTTACTTCTTTCAGTAGCTTAACAGAAATCACCTATTACCAAGCATCTGTCTCCCTCTCTCTGTATGGCAGTAGAGACTGAACACAGAAAAGCAGATGCCTTGTTGGAATTCAGATAAAGGAGACAGAAATACTGGCCATCTCTGAAAGGTGTCCAGGGAGACATCAGTTGGGTTTGTTCTTAGGGTCTAAATGCAGCTGGCCTTAGACTGGAGCCAGGGCTACATCAAATTCCATTAGGGAGAGAGGGTAAAAATCATACTTTTCCCTGAGGAGCTAAAGGAAATAGAAGGAAGCGCTTAGGAAGAGATAATGAAGCCAGCCTTGAAGGGATGAAGGGTCTGTGACAAGGACAGAGGAAGATTCACAGGGGCTGTTTGGAAGGGAGCATTTCTTTGCTTAAAGATTAACATGAAGTTCTGTCCAGAATTTGCTTTACAACTCAGAATACACTTCTTAGGCTAGTAGAAAATACCTTTATGCTTAAATTGCCTTTAAGCAGTGGAGCAGTTAGGACTAAAAGGCCAGTGTGTGAAAATCCGTTGTGATAACAGACCACTTTTCAGGCAATGAGCAGCTTAAAATGACTGTAAGGGGAGAGGAGTGGAGAAGCTCACAGGTAGGTTTGACTCGCGACTCTGTCCCTGCCACTTGACTCATATGTAGTAGCTGCTCAAAGAGTATCTGTTGGATAATTGAATGAGCAAATAATATGTGCCCTGGTTCCAGTGATCTCTTAGGCTGCAGGAGATTTTCTTCAGTAAATTATAGTAAAAAAAAATGAACATTTCACTTATGACTAAATAATCTTATGTATTTTTGTGTGGCAATTGTAAATTCTAATTAGTGACCAAACTAATAATAGTAATAATCTATAACATGTTGGCATTTTATACAGTGTTTTATAAAAAGTGAAAACATTTTTTATTCACCTCCTCATTTACAGATGGAGTAGAGATGGCAAGAATATTAACATTTTTAAAGCATAAAGACTACATATTTTTATAGTTTATAGCATGACTCTTGGGCCATTTGTATGCACAAAAGGTTGATTTTGTTTCATGGATGAAAATAGTTTTAAACCACAGTGTTCTGTTGACTTGATAAGTAGTACAAGAGCATATCTTTGTAATATGGCACATTCCCTTCCAGGTTCATGGGACGAATGACAGTAACTCAGCAGGTGGAAGAAATTGTAAGGTAGGGGTGAGTTTGTGTTAGCTGCTCTCCAGTGGGGCTGTGTGGGGAAGGGACTGTAAGGTAAAAGGAGATGAGGTGAACAAGCAGCCGTCACGGAATAAGGTTAATTTTAAAACAGTGAGCCCTTTATCATCTAGTAATTCGTAGTATCAGTGAGTGAAGATGAAATATCCCATGAAATGATATAAAAATAATTTAGGAAGGTTTGGATTTTTTTTTTAGTAATAGCTGCTTTTTATTTGGATCCTTACACCATTAAACCCATAATACTTAGTCAAGAATGTGAGGGGTTGGTGCACTCTATGGTAGAGTGCATGCTTACAGTGGGTTTAGTACCAAGCATCCCCACATATGTAATGTACCATATAGCGGTATGAATGGTATGATCTGTACTTCAGATTACTCAACCCAAGGTGGAACATTTAGTACTCGGTATAGAACCAGTTACCTGTTCTGATTGGTTTTTTGCTTATCTCCCCCCGCCCCACACTAGTCAGGTTAATTTTTGGCATCTTAAAAATAAAAGAACCCCATAAAAGAATTTTGGGGTCAGTTAAAAGATTTGCTGATAGAATGAAATTACATTGTTATTTGTGACCCAAAGGGCTTATAATTTAGAATCAGTGTTGGAATCATCCCTGAATTTCTAATCAGATTTGACATGCCACTCCTTTTTTGGAGATGTGTTTAGTTTATACTGTCTGCAGGAAATAAGTCACTAATAGAGTTGAGCACTTTTAACGTGAAATTGACAAACCACCAAAATCACTATATGTCAGCACTGATTCACATTTTAATGAACATTAACATAGGAGCACATTCAATAAACTCTGTAAACAAGGTCTTTTAAAAAAAAAAAAAAATTTGCATACAGAGTCCCTGCTGAACAACTGTGACTGGACCGGTTTTATTTTTATTGCTATAGTGGAGGAGTGACACAGATGCGCGGCTGCCTCGTCTGCATTGCATTGAGATACTGTGGCCGGTAAAGGAGAGCAGCAGTTACGTTGCTTCCACTCCTAGAGTGGCTAAGAAATGAAACCATGTTCTTTCCTGAGGCAACTGGAGTGAGCTGATGAATTGTCTTTAAAATCTAAAGCTTGTATCCCAGCATGAGCTGAGAGCATTTTCCTTCATTGTTAGAAGTAATACCAAGGCTGCTCCCGAATAGCGGCCAAATTGATGTTGGGATATCCATGAAGCGCGCTCCAGATCCGTAACAGAGGCGCGCTCGTCACTGCGTCCCCTGGCCCTCCTTGACTCAGCACTTTTTTGACAGTGTTTGTGTTTGCAGATATTTTTAAATCAATGATTCAAATTCTGGTTGCTTATGATAAATATATATGGACCTTTAGGAAAGCGTAAGGGTTATCAGTAAAGGTTTTAAAATTTATCCATGACAGACTCTTAATGATTTTGCTGTCACTAAGAAGGTGCAATTTCCTTTCTAGTTATTCCATGTCATTTTATATCTCCTTTATGGAGAGAGATTCAAACAGCAAGAAGATGTGTGCTCCAAGAAGTGTGCAATGCAAGTAGTCCAGCTGTCCGGTGTGATCTGCCTACAAAACACACTAACATATTTTCTATGCTAGATTTTATAATCCAGCATAGTTTTAATTGTGCAGAACTCATGCATTTATACACAAATCATAGTTTGTTTACATTCCATTTTAATTCAACTATTTCTAAAGCTGTTTATTAATTTTGCTCATTTTTTAAAAACTCTGTCTTCTGTTTAACTTTCTTAAATCACTGCTTAATCTTTGATTTTGTTATATTTTATATTTTTGAAACTAGCGGCTCTGTGCTTTTACTTAGATGCTTATTTTATTTCTGAGCCACTAACCTTCAGGTGACTACAGTGCTTAAGCAGCTGTTTCCTGTTACAGTAACAACACCATGGCTTGCTTGGCAGCTTTATAACAGCGAGGGTGTTGGTGTTATTTGAAACCAGTATATTACCTATAGCTTACGTATTTTCTACTAACAGTGCCCTGTAGTTAAATATTTTTGTATCTAATATTTTTTAAATTTCTCTTTTTTCTTAGGCCTCTGGGCCCAGAGAGTCTTTTACTTCGTGGAGCCAGATTAAAAAACACCAAAGAAATTTTTGGTTTGTACACACTTAAAATTTTTTAACTATTCTTTTGCATTGATGCTTCATATAAAATATTTCAAAAAGCATAGCATATATGGCCTTTTGTTGTCTAATTTATTAATGAAATGTATGCTAATTTTCTTAGATGGTCTTAATATTGAATTTTTTTGTTCATCTGTAATTAACAAAATTTTGAATAATAGACTAAGACTAGAACCTCGCTCTTTAATTTTATTTGACATGACTTGTGAAACTGACCACTAAGAAAATAATCCTTTTTTTTGGTCTTTTTGAGACAGGGTCTCACTATGCAGTTCAGGCTGGTCTCAAACTTGCAGTGATCCTCCTACCTCAGCCTCCCAAGTGCTAGGATTACACACATGCGCCACCATACCTGGCTTAAGAAAATAATTCTGAGCCAGGCAGGGTGGCACACACCTATTATCCCAGCAGGAGGATTGCCTGGAGTTCAAGGCCAGCCAGTTCAAGACCCTGTCTCAAAAAAAAAAAAAAACGAGAGACAAATAAAGAAAATAATTCTGTACTTTTAGAAATGTGGATTAGAGCCATTGTAATCTAGCACCATGTGTAGTAAACCCTTTCTATAATTCCATTATGATTATTCTTACATGGAATTAAGAACTGCTAATTCATTTATGAACAAATTATCATTGATCTCTGACTCTATACCAGGTAGTATTGGAACACATACTGGTGGTATCAAAAGATGAGTAAATAGCTCTTTTGCCTTGGAGAACTAAATCAACTTAGTAGATTCTGAATCCACTCTGGACAAATGGTGACATTCACAATAACCAGTTTAATGGAGGAGAATAATCTTTTGTATATCCTGGCCCACTGTTAATCACGGCTTTTTTTTTTTTTTTCAGTTTTAATTTTTTATTAGTACATGTTTATATTATGTAATGATTACATTCCTCATAGAGAGTTGGTACAGATACATGACACACCTCAGCTCTTCATCCCATTTTCCTCTCCCTCCTCCCCTTCCCATTTGAAAAAGACCTACCTCGCTACTTCCCATTATCTTCTAGTTTGCATGCACACCCGTGTTTATAGCAGCACGGTTCATATTAGTTAAATCTTGGAAGCAAGAATGGTTAAAAGAAGACGTAGCAGAGAAAATGGAGTACTGCTATGCCTTAGAGAGGGACAGAACTGAGTCGTTCGTAGGGACATGGGTACACCGGGAAACTGTAATGTTAGGTGAAATAAATCAGCCTCACACACTTAAATCTCCTTTATATAAAAAATACACATAAAGAGCAAAATAACAACAGCTTTTGAGGTCTTCTCTCTCATTCTCTTTTCATATACCTGTACTATGTTTTATCTCAAAGTATTAGACACTTTGATAAAGAAATGAGTATTTTTAAAAAGAGGAGATAAGCAAGTGCTGGCAAAAAAATTAGATCCCTATATTGCTGATGGAAATCTGTAGGCTGTTGCAGCTGCTGTGAACACCAGTGTGGCAGGTCTTCAGCAAGTTAGATGTAGTACTAGCATATGACTTGATCTCATTCTAAGTGTATGCCCAGAGAACTCAAAATGGGTGTTTAAACCAAAACTTGCATGTAGTGTTCATAGCAGCACTGTGCACCCACAATAGCCAAACGTTGGAAATAGCCCAGTGTTTATCAACTAATGAAAAGATGAAGAAAATTTGATGTATACATAATGGAATACTACTGAGCCATAAAAAGGAATGAAACTTCAAAATATTGTTAAATAAAAGATACCAGACATAAAAGGTCTGTACTATATGATTCCATTTACTTTAAAATACTCATAATAGACAGATACGGATATAAAACAAATTGTTCCCGGGGGCTGGGGAGTAGAGGGAGCCAGGAGTGGTTGGTTAGTGGGACCAGGATTTTTCCCTCTGGTTAAATAGTAAGAACGGTTCCAACAAAGTGCAGATGTACTATGTGCCACTGACTTTATACAGACTTCACTCTGTGATGTATTTTTTCCCATTCAAAGATGAGGAAATTGAGACTTACATTAATTACACAAGAGTGTAAAAGTAGTATTCAAGCCAAGATCTAAATGTAACTTTTTACAAGACTGCTTTTGTCTAATTTTACTCACTTCCAAGTTTCAGTCCTATTATCATTATTATCATTCTTATTTATCTCAGTCCTTCGCGTGGACCTTTTAAAGGTAGCATCTGTCTGTCTTCAGTTTGCTCTGGTGGACTTGCTGGCAGTCTTGCCAGGGCTTAACGGTTTGGTGCCCACAGCAATTTTGGCCTCCAAGGGCTTTCACCCTCTGGCCCTAGTCCATTGTTCCAGCCTAACAGAGCGTGCGGCGCATTTGCACCCTTGTTAGCTTGTCTGGCTCCATCTGTAGAGGCCACCTATCTCTTTTCCATCTCTTCCTGTCAGTTCTGCTTATATCTTTTGCATTCAGGTACCTGTTCATATGTCAAAAGCAAGACTCCTATGGCCTTCCCACCTAGCACACTGACTGGGCCTTCCCAAAATTAGACTTGGAAAATGTGTAAAAACTATAAAAAGACAAAGAAATCCAAGTTAAAACAACTGTTAGACAGTGCTTTGTCCTAGAAGCTTGCATGCTAGTAAGTATATTCATTTTCTGTGACCATGTCAGAGAATTGTTGTTAAAGGGTTCTGGTTTGTTCTTCAGGTGTTGCTGTGTACACCGGAATGGAAACTAAGATGGCATTAAATTATAAGAGCAAGTCACAGAAGAGATCCGCTGTGGAAAAGTAAGAAAACTATTTTCACATAATTATTACTGTATTTAACAATCTAAATCTTACAATTTGTAAAGAACTTTAAAGCAGATACTATAAATATGTTCAAGGGCCTAAAGGAAAATATGAATGAACATATGAGAAACTCAGAAATGGAAACTATAAAAAAGAATATGAAAATTCTCAAGTTGAAACATAGAATTGCTATGCCAGCCATCATGGCACATGCCTATAATCCCAGCACTCAGGAGGCTGAGGCAGGAGGATCACTGTGAGTTCAATGCCAGCCTGGGCTCCAAAGTGAATTCGTGGTCAGCCTGAACTGCATAGGGAAATGTGTCTCAAAAAGACAAAAAAAGAAGAAGAATTTAATTGCTCAAATATAAACACCATGAGATGGGTTTAACATGGCATTTGAGGAAAGCAGATGATCTTGTGAACTGGAAAAAAGAGCAATAGAAATTATTCATTTTGAAGAACAGAGAGAAAAGACTGGGGAAACATGAATTTCAGAGCTATAGGAGACAATAGGCTGTCTGGCATAAGTATAATTGATTCTCCCCTAAAAGGGGTAATAAAAATATTTGAAAAAAAATGATTTCAAAATTTGTACAAAATTAGGGTAGGTGAAAAAAATTAACTTTCACTACCAAGATCAGCAGATGCCTTCCAGAAAAAATACACATTATGCTTAGACTGCTGAGATCCATGAGGAAAAGAGAAGGCGCTGTGAGCAGTAGAGGGAGAACACATCACATAGACGTGAGTGACAGCATCACTGACGTCACCCTAAGCAGCAGAGGGTTATGGGTGAGCCTCGTGAATTGAAGGAAAACAGATCATCCCAGATACCAGAATATTTAACCATATATTTTTTAAAACCACCTACAAATCAATAATGAAAATAGAAATAGCCTAAGCAACAAGTGGGCAAAAGACTGGAGTAGACACTTCACAAGGAAAACACGAACACATGGAAAAATATGCAGTGGTGCACTGGTTCACAGATGGTTTTGTTTGTAAGTAATTTGGTTTGCAAACAGAAGTGTTTGTTTGTTTGTTTATTTTGCGGTGCTGGGGATCGAACTCAGGACCCTGCGCTTGCTAGGCGAGTGCTTATTCCACTGAGCTATGTCCCTAGCCCCAAACAGAAGTGTTTGGCACAATTTTGTTTTTGCTTGCAAAGTCTGCATCAGGTAACACCCATGGCCGTCTTTCCTCACACAAACACAAACGCGGCCATCTTCCCCAAGTCAGAACAAACTAAGTTCATGAATTGAGGTACCAGTGTACAGCCTCATGAGTCATGAAAGATAAAAATTAATAGTATAAGGAGATACCAGTGAACACCTAATAGAATGACTAAACTTAGAAAACTAAAAATTCCCAGTACTGGTAAAGATATGAAATAACTGGGACTCTTGTAAATGATGCATAAATTAAAGAGGAAGTCTCAAGGAAAACTTTTTTAAAACTGAGGAAATAATAAAAATACATTGTTGTAGTCAGAATTTGCAAGGGAAACAACTTAATATGGGACACACAATTTATAGGAATATTCTATAATATTCACCCAAAGGGTAAAATACAAAAGTATGCAGATCTGTCTACACATTAGAGACCCAAAGAATCCAGCTGAGGGCCTGGATTCCATGCCAATGTCTTGAAGGAGTCCAGCTGAAGACTTAGAGTGCAAGGCAATGTCCCCTATGAGTCCAGCTGGAGGCCTAGAGCCCACAGCAATGTCTTCAGCAAGTCTGTGGCAAGAGTCTGCACTGGGAAGGCCCAAAGGTCGGTGGCAGAAACTAGAAAGTGCAGGACCAAACTGAAGGGTCTCATTGAGCAGGCTGAGGAATCTGTACTGCAGTCAGGAAGTGATGCTCAAAGTGCGGACCAGAGCTCCCCCCAAAAGTAACACAGCCATCCTCAGCAACAACAAGGTCCTGAGCTCCTCCACTGATGAGAACAGCTGAGTTCGTATCAGGAAAACCAGTGTGACAAGCTGTTCCAGCAGAATCAATAGTAGCACACCTCTTCTCTCCGGTTCTCGTTCATGTTGGCAACAGTGCTTAGCTGGGCCTTCTGCACCCAGTACCACAGTGATGCAGTTCAGCCGAGTATCACAAGTTGACCACCAGTTAGCAGTCCACCACATACAGTATATTAAAATTCATGGGATGTGGTGAACCGATAACTGGTGGTCAACTTGTAGAGCAGGGCTAAAAAAGAAATTTATAGCACTGAATACATTAAAACAGTAATGTCAAATGAACCAAAATTAAAAACACAAGGTCAGTTATAGTTCCCCCCAAAAAACAACACCAACATCTAACAATAGGACTAAATACAGGACAATATGACAGGTTTATGCATTGAAAGACTCAATGTGATAAAAATGCCAGTTCTCGCAGATCAATCCAGATTTAACACAGTTTTTAGCAAAATTCCAGCTAGAGCCAGGCATGGCTTGCTTGTAACTCTGGCTCTGGGAGACTGAGGCAAGAAGATGCAACTTCAGGCCCAGCTTGGGCAGTGTAGTCCAATGTGTAGGTCCTAAGTTCAGTTCCCAGTACTGCGAAAGAAAAAAAAATAATCCAGCAAAATTTTTTTTCTGAAGAAATAAAAAGGGTGATCCTGAAATATATGTAGAAACACAAAGGAACTAACATAGCTAACAACTTTCAAATTGAAGAATGAAGTGAGGAGAATCACTACCTGATGTTAAGACTAACAGCATAGCTCCAGTAATCAAGATGATTTGTTATTAATGGGTATATGAAAATAGCCCCCAAAACAGACACACACACACACACACACACACACACACACACAACTCATTTTGGGAAATGGCACAAAGCAGTACATGGAGGAAAGAGAATCTTAAACAAGTGGTACTAAAATAACTGTGTATCTATAGTCTTTAAAAAAACCCTAAACCTTACACCACAGATAGTATATGAATCCAAATGGAGCATAGATTAAATACAAAGTGTGCACCAGAGGTGTAGCTCAGTGGTAGGGCATCTGCTTAGCATGAAAAATAAATTCTTTAATTTTATGTAAAACATGACACTTAGAAGAAAATAGAGAAGCCGGGGATATAGGTCAGTGGCACAAGCACCTGCCTGGCAAGTGTGAGTCCTGAGTTCAAGTCCAGATACCAAGAAAAAAAATCAGTAGAAGAAAATGGAACATTTTCAGAACCCATAGTTAGGCAGAGTTATTAACTGTGACACCAAAGACCACAATCACTAAATGAAAAAAATAAATTGGATTTCACCAATTAAAAACTTTGGAAAGACTGTTAAAAGAAGATTAGAAAGACAAGGTATAGAGTGGGAAGAAATACTTGCAAAGCACAAGTCCTTACTATTTAGAAATAATAATAAGGTGGGGGTTTTTTTGGTATGGGGAATCAAACTCAGGACCTTGTGCTTGCCAGGCAGGTGCTGTTCCGCTGAGCCATATCCTCGGGCCCTTAAAGCGCTTTCGAAGTAACAGTAATACAAAGATCTAAGTAGAAGTAAGCAGTCGGTGCGAGTATGTAACACAGTGAAGTTGCAGGTGGCAAATAAGGCCGCGAAAAGATGTCTGCCATCATTGTCTACTAGGAGCAACCAGATTAAAACCATAGCAAAATATTACATGCTGATAAGAACAACTGAAATTAAAAAATCATGTCAATAGCAAGTGTGTTCTAGGAGATAGAGAAACTGGATGATTTTATACATGGTTGATGGGAATGAAAAGCAGTACACCTGCTCTGGAGATGCAGTGTTATGCTTTGGGGTTTATATTTGCAAAGGAACACAACATAGGACACATTTATAAGATTATTTAGAATAGTCACCCAAAGAACGGAGTGCAGAAGAGTGCAGGAAATCTGCCCACACACTAATACTGAGGAAACTCGCCGAGGGCCTAGATCCCACACAAATACCCTGCAGGGTCCAGCTGAAGACGTAGAGCTCAAAACAGTGCCTCCTCTGAATCCATCTGGCAGCCCAGAGCCCATGACATATCTCATGCAGGCCTGTTTCACGGATCTCTGCTGGGAAGGCCCAAAGGTCAGTGGTGGAATCTAGGAAGTCCTTGCCAGCAGCATGAAGGATCTGTGCTGGCAGGCTGAGGGATCTGCACTGGAGCCAGGAAGTGATGCTTAGAAGAACCAGAGCTCCCCGGGTAGGTACCACAACCACCCTCAGCAACAGTGAGGTCCCAAGCTCTGATGATCAAGATGGCCGAGTTCCCATCAGGGAAGCCAACGCAGCAAGCTTCTCTAGGAGACCAGCAGCGCACCATCTTCCCCTCCGGAGCCCCGAAGCGATGCTCAGAGTGAGGACCAGAGCTCCCCCAAAGTGAACCAAAGCCGCAGCCGAGTTCATCAGGAAAACCAGCATGACGAGCTCCTCCAACAGAACCAGCATCTCCGTACAGCTTCCACCAGCTCCAACAGCCTTTCTCAGATCCCAACAGCCTCAGTTCTCCAGTTCCGCCTCTTACTCTGCTGGCAACAATCTTCAGGTGGGCCTCCCACACCCAGCACCACGCTGACTCAGTTCAGCTGGGTAAGTTGACAACCAGTTGTTAATCAGTTTGGCAATTTCTTACCGAACTGTATATTTACCATGTGACCTAGCAGTTGCATTCTTGGACATTAACCCACAGAAATAAATTTTATGCTGACATCAACACGTTTCCAGGTATGTTCATGTTGAAACTTTGATTTGTTACAGCAAAAACCTAGAAACAACCCAGTGAGCGAACAGTTGAACAAAAAGTCTTGTATATCTATATAATGGAACACTAATCAGCAAGTAAAAGAACTAGTTACTAATCCATGTAGTAGCTCAGACTATTAATCCATGAAGAGCTTAAAGGCATTATACTTAGTTTGTGGTTGTTTTGTTTCATTTCGTTTTATTTTTGAGACCGAGTCTCTGCAGTTCAGGCCATCCTTGAACTTAACTTTGTAGCCCAGGTAGCCTTGAACTCAGCCTTGCTCCTGCCTCAACCTCCTGAGCGCTGGGATTACAGGCACCACACCTGTCACCAGAGGCATCATACTTGGTGAAAACAGTCGAGCTTTATATGCTGCATGATTCAGTTGTATAACACACAAAATGATGGAACTGTAGAGACAGGGACAGATTAGTGCTGCCAAGAAACAGGGCAGCAGTTCTTGGGCTTGTGGGGCACTTTGGTATCTTGGGAGTGGTGGTTAGTCCATAGGTGGGATTCAGTTGTGTAGAGCTGGACACAGACACATATGTGCAGGTTTTGTGAATAACGAAAATAAATCTGAAGTTTAATTCACTGCAATCTCCTAATTGGGAAAATCAGTGACTAAGACTACATGGGAACTGTACTGTTTTTACAACCGTGTGAGCCTATATTACTTGAAAATAAAGAAAAAGGTTTGTTTAAAGCAGTTGATGAGATGACATGATAGAAGAACCACAAAAAATGAGAATTAAGAGCTCAGTGTGGTGGTGCTCACCTGTAATCCCAGCGCTTGAGACACTGAGGCAGGAGCATTGCTGGGTGTTGGATGTCGACCTTGGGTGCATAGTTCAAGGCCAGCCTGAACTGCCGAGTGACATCCTGTCTCAAAAAATAAAAACAAAAATTAAATGCGTAGTTGGAAGAAAATATAGATGAAATAGAAATGGTAAAATGTCAACAGTTGTCTGTGCTGTCTGGGCATAGGATGTGTTATTATAGTGTTACAATAGTTATAGTTCAGGCTGGTCTTGAGCTCACTTTGTAGCCCAGGCTGGCCTCAAACTCACAGCAATCCTCCTGCCTCAGCCTCCTGAGTGCTGGGATTGCAGGCGTATGCCACCATGCCCAGCTTGAACCAGATGTTTTCATGTTTAAAAATGTGAGCAATACTGTAGATGAAATGATAACATGATGCCTAAAGATAGCAACCAAACACAAAATCAGTTCTAGGCCCCTTATTCTCACTGTAGTGTGGCATTTATGTTGGAAATACTGGAATATCAACTATTTGTGTAGTGAAGATAAAGCTTAAATAACGAAAAGCTTAGAGAGAAAACCCAGCGCGGCCCTTTCCCGTCACGAAGAGCCTGTACAATGCCTGCGATGTGCGTTTTCCCTGAGGAACCTGACGGGTCACTATACTACTGTTTATTTTATCTGTGTTTGAAGTTTTAAATGGGATAAAATTTCTTTAACTATATCAGAAATGTATGGTTTTAACCCTAAAATCGGGTGTGTCACTTTAAGCTTGCCCTGGTGAAGAGAAGGGGGGGTTCTACAGTGGATTTCTGGTGTTTTGGAGAAATTATAGAATTACTTTTAGACGTGGGTCTTCATCAGTTAAAAGGACTGAGCAATTCCTTCACAGGGTTTTTATAAAGGTGAAGTAAAACAGTGGATATGACAAGCTTTAAAAATTTTAATGCCGTGTAATATTATTTGTATTTGTTACACTTACAATTAGATGAGTCCTGAAAATAAAAGACAAAAATAAAATCTTAGAATTCTTTCAGCAAAAATAGGTTGCAAAATTATTACCTACTGTAACACCTTTATGTATTAGTTCTTTTATTGTTGGTAAATAGATTCTGTTGAGTGAAATTTTCCTGAGTATGTCCTTCATAATAGCTATAGTAATTCTTTGCATATTTTAATACAAATATTCATTTCTAAGCAAACAGATATAGCAGTACAGGTTGATACATTTTATATTCTCTTTTTCTTCAGATCAATGAACACATTTTTGATAATTTATCTAATAATACTTATTTCTGAAGCCACCCTCAGTACTATCTTGAAATATACATGGCAAGCTGAAGGAAAATGGGATGAGCCTTGGTATAACCAGAAGACAGAGCACCAGAGAAACAGCAGTAAGGTGCGTCACGGTGTCTGTGACTTCGCTGTACAGCAGATGTTTTGGCACAGCTCTGTGGCCGTGGTTCCTGATGGCAAGGACCACTGTCCTCTCACAAGACCATCAGCAGTGACAAAAGGACATTGCTGTGGTGTGTCTGTATTGGAATGCTTTGGGGAGTTAAGGGCATATCCCAAATAACTTTAAATATCACCAAAAGTCAAATCCAGCACTATTTGCTTTCCACTTCAGTACTGCACATTCCGTTTTCTTTTTGTTTACTGTAGCTTATTAAATGAATTTAGGAGAATTTATTTTCAATTCTGTGTGAATAATTCAAGAAGTCTAATTGTCAGTTGTGATAGTACATGTGAAGTAGTTCATAAATTATATAGTTTTAAATTGATTAAATATGGAGTACCAACAGAATATAACCTGTAATTTTGGTAAAAATTTTTCTCCATATTTTACTTTAGGTTAAAATGTAAATACTACTGGAAGACATATTGGGATCTCACAAGGCCGCAGAGCACATAAATGTAGGGTCATTTTTTTTAGCACCGTTCTCATCCATAATGCTGTGCTTTCATAGAAAGTGTGAGGAACGTGCTTCTCCTGTGCCACTGGTGGGGGCTTTCCCTGTATCATCTGCATATCATAGTTGTAACTTCTAGTAAGTCTAGTCTAGCAATTGTGCTGTAAGTTTTTAAAATTACACTCCATTTTTAGTTTTCCGTGATTTTGAAGTGTAATAGAGTGCAGAAGTTTACTCTGAAGGTTATAATTACAATTTTCCCAGAGGTAGTTTCACTTATACTAGGTGACCAAGAGTAAAGTTATTTGAATTTAACTTTTTACATTGATCAAGATTCTAAGTGAGCGGAAGAAATACAGTGCTAAGACAATTCAGTAAATGAATCACAAATTGTAATACTATTTTAACTCAGAATAGATGGTCTGTTTATGCATGAAACTGATCATTTTCTTTAATACCAAAGAGATTCTCGTATTTTACTTTATGAAATAATCATTTCTTTTTTTTCCTAGATTCTGAGATTTATTTCTGATTTCCTTGCTTTTTTGGTACTCTACAATTTCATCATTCCAATTTCATTATATGTAACAGTCGAAATGCAGAAATTTCTTGGGTCATTTTTTATTGGCTGGGATCTTGATCTCTATCATGAGGAGTCAGATCAGAAAGCTCAAGTCAATACTTCCGACCTCAATGAGGAACTTGGACAGGTAAAAATGATCCTAAGATTTTATTGTTATCTTTTTTGTTTTTTAGAGCAAAGCACATACAAAGTTAATATAACAAACTAACACCAAGTTTATACCAAAAACAGCCCTGTTTTGCTCCACCCCTAGTTCTTACTCCCATTTTATTTTATTTATTTATTTATTAAATTTTAAAGACAACAGAATAGAGACATATCAACAATGAAACAGACATAAACCAGAATAACACAAAAACAATAAAGGAAATACAAAATTATAGAGAAGATAGTAGGGAATTAACAATGGATGCTGTATTAAGTAATGTTATCTTCGCATTTGTTACTCAGTTATACAAATAAAGGCACGTATGATTAATCAAACAATTTTCTCCACCCTCATCTCCATTGTTGTCCCACCGAATCAGTCGTCTTCCCTCTGATAATGTCTGTACTTCCTGGTTTTATTCATTCCCTCAGGCTCTCACATTGGGAAGACACATGGCTGCTTCAAATTATGCTGCAATAAACATGGGTGCACACTAATTGCTATGGCATTAGGTGGAAAAGCACCCAAACTCAATGACAGTACATAGGCAGGGACCCAGGCACATTATGATCAGCACCCCACTGACAAGCCCTCCAGGCCCTTGGAGGCCTGGTTAAGTCTGCGGGGTCGGCCCCACACACTGCCAATTACTCCCATTTTAAAATCTTGTTCTTTCCATTGTTTATCACTATATTTCTACATGATATTCTTTCTTGATTTAAAAATTTTAGACATTCAGTGTTACAGAACAGACAGACGTCACACCAGTACTCTTCCCACACACTGCCCAGGTGTACCACCCAGAGCCCTCTGGTGTTGTTACTTCACAGTAGGAATTTAATATTTATTTATCGATGTTATTATGCCTTTTAATATTATTCCTACTTCTTTATGTAATCCGTATATTATTATACTTCCTTTCCAATATATCTACTTTCTGGAACCCGTTGGATCCCCTTCCACGGCACCAGTTATCAGAGACCCCTGCAGTGAGTCCCCCTGCAAGGTGTCATGGTACACAGCAAGTATGAAAGAAAAAGCAAGAGACAGAAATTGCAGGTGCAGCAGGGATCAGGTTGACCAGTTGTTCTCGGAGGAACAAAAGGCCACGAGGTGCCCAGAACCTTGGTATTTATTCATTACATCTGAGTCAAGATCAGGGGGTGAAGAAGGGCAGTGGGTGTTTCCAGAAAGAGTAGTGGCGACTAACACGTGCTGGGAAGAAGAGCAGAGCATTCTTGCAAAGACAAGGACTGGGATGAGGTGGGGTCGCAGTGAGGAAACTGTAGCTCCTCCAGGTGCCTATCCTCTTTAGCAGCCTTATATCTCGTGAGCGCCACAGCAGTCCCTAGCCTTATGGCCTCCAGCCATGACCAGAGAAGAGCAGGGAGTTTCCACGCTCCACTTTGGCTCAAGGGCAGGACAAGAACAAGCTTTGACCACCCCCTTACTCAGTTTATAATTTGTGGTTCCCAACGTACACTGTCCTAGATTTCACTGCTCTGTTTTTCATTTGCTTACTTTCTTTTACCACAGAACAACTCTTTGACACATATATGAAGCATCTTTATATATCCAGACACATCAGTAAATCTAAGATTTTCTTTTTCTCTCTTTTTTCACTTTCGGTTTTCATCCTGTTTGTCTCTTTGTTTTTGAGACAGGGTCTTACTTTCTTGCCCAAGCCTTGACCCTGGGCTTAACCGTCCAAACTTCTGAGTACCTGGGGCTTATTGGTATTTATATCTTGGCCAAATAGTTCTTTCCAATTTTAAGCCTACCTTTTTGCATATTGACTCTTAGTTCACTGAATTTATTTATTAGTTTTAATAAATATTTTAGTGAATTCATTAGGTTATTCCTTATATACAAGATCATTTCCTGTGTACTTGGAGTTTTTCCCCTCAGTCAGGGTAATTTCTCTCTTCTTCCCTACTTACCCTCACAGAACCTTAAGTACATTTGTGTTTGTGTGTGTGATATTCAGGACTGAGACAGGGTATTACTGAGTCGACAGGGTGCTCAAATGGGACTCCTGCCTCAGCCTCCCAGAGCACTGGGATATGTGCATGTGTCGCCATGCCCGGCTTCTTCTGTACAAAGTGCATAAAAGTGATAGTAATGCGTATCAGTCGTATTTCTCTGCTCTTAGGAAGAAAGCATTCAATTCAGTATGAAACCCATAGGGGTTTGTAGATATCTTTTAACAAGTTGAAGAAGTTCCCTTTTATCTCTATTTTGCAGAGTGTTTTTATCATGAAGGGTATTGGGTTTGGTTAAATGCTTTTTTCTGCCTGGCTGAGGTGGTATTGAATAAAAGACAAATACCATTTTATTAATATGGTTGATTATGTTGATTTTTTTTTTTGGTGCTGGGAATCGAACTCAGGACCTTACACTTGCCAGGCAGGCACTGTGCCACTGAGCTACATCCCCCATCGTATTGACTGATTTTTGTTGAATCTTAATATTGCTAGGGGTAAATTCCACATATTTTTATGTTTAAAATATATAATTCATCACTGCAGTAGCTTAAACTCTTACGGCGATCCTTCTTGTATAAAGACTTAACTGTTGAATCCTTATCTTAATAGATGGGGTAGGACTGCCTGCCTCCTGGGTAAATTTTCTATAATTAATCTCTAAGAGTAATAAAGGAGTTTGTCTTACCTACTTGTTAAAATGTGTTCTTTTAGACATGTTTATAAACCCTTATTTCCTGCCCCCGCTTTCCATTCTCCCAGCTGTGTTGGACAGCTTCTCCTCTGACCTGTGTTGCTAGCATTGTGTATTCCAGTTCCCAGCTCTTGGCCATGGCTCCTGGCCCTTATACCCTTTCACCTTCTAGGTTAAGCATCCTCCCTACCTTTTCTTCAGTAATTCTTGAGCCTTGCTATTTATAAAACAGCTTAACTTGGAGGTAGAAGTGAACTTCCTATGCCTCATTCTCAATCAGTGGTACAGATGAATGTGTGTCTAAGATGCTACAAACTTGAGAGTTTGTAGAGGTAAAATACTAGTGTTAACCTTGTTCTGTTTCCTTGGTGTCTCTGTTATTTGTGCTTGGATTATCAGAATCTCAGCGTTGGTATATTGTTCTGTGCCAACTAGACTTTTTTTTTTCAGCATAGAACTATGAACACAAAGGTTATATTATTTTGTTTTCTGTCTCTCTAGGTGGACTATGTATTTACAGACAAAACTGGAACACTGACAGAAAATGAGATGCAGTTCCGGGAATGTTCAATTAATGGCATAAAATACCAAGAAGTCAGTGGGAGACTTGTACCTGAAGGGCCCACACCTGACTCTTCAGAAGGAAACTTACCTTATCTTGGTGGTTTATCCCACCTTAGCAACTTAGCCCATCTTACAAGCAGCTCCTCTTTTAGAACCAGCCCTGAAAATGAAACCGAACTAGTAAGCAATTTTTAAATGAATAAATAAGGGCTTTATATGAATTAATTCTCTTCAGTCATTGATGAATGATAGTGGAAAAGTTAATGTCCAGTAGAGCAAGGAACATATGTATTTGAAATGTATGTCTTTGACTCCGTACTACAAGATAAAACCGTAAGAAGCCAGGTGGGTAGGACACGCCTATAATCCCAGCACTCAGACAAAAACAAAAAAAAAATTTTTAAAGATACTTAAAAAATAAAACCATGCGAATTTGTAGTTGCAGCCCAGTTTTGCTCATCGCATACGGTGTGCCTTCCCTAGCTGTCCAGGTATTTAAATAGAACCGACTTCAGATTTTACTGCCTTGAAGTGCAAAAGACTTTAATGAGAAATAGAGCTTACAGTTATTTAACACTGTTTTTGAGACTTCACTTTGTCCGCAAGACTAGGGGAGCGGGTATCCTGCTTTCCTTGCAGTTTGGCTCTGCCTCCCACAGAGATGCATATGCTGAAGGGTTGGAAGCCATTATGCCATTTCACACTTTGAAGTCACAAGCAGCCCGCTTTTATTCAGGTGATCCAAGTTGTGACACTCTTGTTCCAGCACTTAAAATTCTACCTCTGAGCCAGTCAGGGTGGCCCATGCCTAGAATCCAAGCTACCCAAGAGACTGGGGCAGGAGGATCACACGTTGGAGGCCAGCCTGGTAAACTCTGCAGGTCCCTATCTCAGGATGTAGCTCAGCCATAGAGCGCTTGCCTCGCATGCATGAGGTTCTAGGCTTCATTGCTAGTGACACCTAAAATGGGAGCTGTGTCAGGTTTCCTAAGCAGTATTTGCAAGTGGTCCTTGTATCGTGAATGTTCTGTTTCTGCAGATTACAGGACACGATCTCTTCTTCAAAGCAGTTAGTCTCTGCCACACTGTGCAGATCAGCCATGTTCAAAGTGACAGCATTGGAGATGGTCCCTGGCAGTCCAGCCTGGTGTCCCCGCAGCTGGAGTACTACGCGTCCTCCCCGGATGAGAAGGCTCTGGTGGAAGCTGCTGCAAGGTCGTTTAGTCTGATTTCCTAAGCCATAGAGGCACCTTTTAAATGCATTAGAATAGTAAAGTGTATAGTAAATAATAAAGAATCGTCGTGTGGAATTTTTAAGCAGAAATTCATTTTAGGGCTGGGGATATAGCTCAGTGGAATAAGCGCCTGCCTAGCAGGTGCAGGGTCCTGAGTTCAATCCCCAGTACCGCCTAAAAAAAAAAAAAAAAAAA
>PVLD010007462.1:66631-91707 GCA_004027595.1 Dinomys branickii | reverse complement strand
ACTAAATTTGCATGTCTGTATATGGGTCCATACATCTACAATTCGAAGATATCAATGGATAAAGCAACAACTACTGTTGAGACCATATCACCTTGTCTATAGATTAGTTGTGATTGTACTATTTTCTATGATAATGGGTGTCTGTTTGTCAATATGTTTTTGTACTTTTATGTTTCTAAAATAAAAAAAAAAAGAAATTAAATTAGAAATTAAACACTATTTACAATCAAATGGAAAGGCAGATATAAACTATCAGATCCTGTGGGACAAAATGAAAGCAGGCCTGAGGGAAATGTATAGCAGTGGATACTCTGATATCAGGAAAACAGAATGACCACAAATAAAGAACCTCATGCCTCAAACTTCTACAAAAAGTAGAGCAAGATAATCCCAAAGCCTGAAGAAGGGAGGAAATTATAAAGATCAGAGCAGAAATGAATTCAGTTGAAACTAAGGAAACATTGCAAATAAATAATGAATGAGAGAGTTGGTTCTTTCAAAAAATAAAAGAAATTGGTAAATCCCTGTCCAACGTTATCCTAATAAAGGAAAGAAAAAACTCAAATCCATGTGATAAGGAATGAAAGGGGTTATATAACTATAGATTTTGTAGAAATTCAGAAGATCATCAATATCTACTTTGAAACTCTTTAGTCTCATTGGATGAAATGCACAGAGGCAATACACAGATTCCTAGATATATATGAATTACCGAAGCTCAGAGAATAGCATAGAAAAGTCTTGAAAATCCCTGTATTAGCAGATGAAATTGAAAATATAATAAAAAACTTACCAACAAAAATAAATCCTAGGTCCTGATGGATTCACACCTGAATTCTACAAGACATTTAGAGAAGATTCAATACCAATACTTCTCAAACTCTAAAGAAATAGAAAGAGAAGGAATTCTCTTGCGCTTACTCCTGGAGGCAAGTATTCTGCTGATAGCAAAACCAGAAAAAGACCTAACCAAAAAGAGAACTATATGTCAGTCTCCCTAATGAACATAGATGCAAAAGTTCTCAATGATATACTAGTTAAGAGAATGTAACAAATCACCAAGAAGATAATACAGCATGACCAAGTGGCATTCATCCCAGGAATGCAGGTATGGTTCAATACAGGCAAATACATCAAAATAATACACTACATCAACAGAGCTAAAGACAAGAATCATATGATCATCTCAGTAGGTGCAGAAAATGTGTTTGATAATGCCCAACACTTATTCATAATAAACGCCCTACAGAAAATTGGCAGAGATGGAATTTAACTCAATACGATAAAAGTCATCTATGACAAACCAAGAGAAAACCTCATACTAACTGGACAAAACCAGAAAGCTTTCACTTTAAAATCAGGAACAAGACAAGGATATGCACTGTCACCACTCCTATTCAACATAGATCTGGAGACACTAGCCATAGCAATTAGAGAAGAGAGACAAATAGAAGAAATAAAGATAGGGAAGGAAGAAGTGAAATGATCTTTATTCTCAGATGACATGATACACTACATAGAAGACCCCAAAAGCTCCACCAAAAGACACCTATGATTAATCAGCAAATTCAGTAGCATCACTAGATACAAAGTCAACACTCAGAAATCAATAGCATTCCTATACACAAACAACAAACATATTGAGCGAGAAATAAGGGAAACCATACGCTTCAAAATAGCATCCAAAATATTCAAAAACTGAGAAGTAAACCTAACAAAAGAAGTAAAAGATCTGTACAGTGAAAATTACACTAGTTTGCAAAAAGACTCTGAAGGGGATTTTAGAAATGGAAATATAATCCTTGCTCATGGATAGGAAGAACCAACACTGTGAAAATGGCCATACTCCCAAAAACGTTATAACAATGTAATGCAATTCTGATCTAAATACCTTTAGCATACCACACATATCTAGAGAAAATATTCCTAAAATTCAGTTAGAATTAGAAGAGACCTAGAATGGCAAAAGCAATCCTAGAAAACAAAAGAAAGGCAGGAGACATCACAATCCCAGATTTGAAATTATACTACCAGGATACTGTGGTAAAATTAGCATGGTACTAGCAAGGAAACAGACCTGAGAATCAATGGAACATTTTAGAAGGTGCAAACACGACTACAAACATAATCAGTCACATTATCTTTGACTTGGGAAAAATATGCCCACTGGAAGAAAGCCTCTGGAATTAATGGTGTTGGAAAAAACTGGCTTTCCACATGCAAAAGATTAACACTAGTCCCATGTCTATCACTATGCACTAAACTAAAATCAAAATGGATCACTGATCTAAGTATTAGAACAGAAACACTAAATCTACTGGAAGAGAAAGTAAGTAGAAATCTTGAAGACATAAGGATAGGGAGAGAGTTCCTGAACAAAAACCAAACTAGACAAGAAATAATTCAAAGAATAAACAACTGGGACCTCATCACATTCAAAAGTTTGTGCACGTCAATAGAAATCAGTATCAGAGTCAAAAGAAAACCCATGAATTTGGAAAAAGTTTTAGCCAACTCTCTCAGACAAAGAACTCCACTCTGGAACATATAAAGAATTTTTAAAAGTCAGGTACCCCAAATTCAAAGACCCAATACAAAAATGGGCATGTAAGATGAATACATACTTCTCACATGAAGAAATACAAATGGCAAATAAATACATGAAAAAATATTCAACATATTCAGTCATTTGGGAAATGCTAACTAAAACAACACAGAGATTCCATCTCACCCCAGAGAAAATGGCTATCATCGAGAAGTCAACTCATAACAAATGCTGGAGGAGCTGTGGGAAAGAAGGAACTCTTCTCCACTGTTGGTGGGAGTGTAGACTGGTGCAACCACTGTGGAAATCATTCTAGAGATTCCTCAGTAAACTAGGATTAAAGGTCCCATTCACTCCAGCTATTCCCCTCCTGGGTATTTTTCCAGAAGAACTGAAAAACATCATGCTACAGCGATATATGTGCACCCATGTTTATAGCAGCATAATTTGTAATAACTAAATCTTGGAAACAGCCCAAATGTTCATCAATTAAGGAATGGATACAAGGATGTGGTTTTTTTATAAAATGCAGTATTGCTCAGCTATAAAGAAAGAGAAACTAGAGGCTTTAAAGGTAAATGGATTCAACTAGAGACTACTCATAAGTGAAACAAATTAGATTCACATGTTTAAACATCGTATACCCTTTCCAATATAAGAACCTGAAAGAGTAAATAAAATCTGGAAGGTACAATAGATATTGTGAAAGACAAAAGAAACTGCTCAAATAAGAAGGAGCAACTGGGATAAAGGAAAGGAGAGGAAAAGGAAAGAAGGAAGTGGGAAAAAACATATGAACACACACACGCAGGACAGCTAGGATAATTGTACTACTGATATGTGTTGGTTTATCAGAAAGAACTGTTAATGTGTAATTGTTTGATCAATCTTGCATGCCTATATATGGTAATCTGTGCAACCATTTTGAAAATGACATTATGTAATATAACAACCATTGTGACTATCCTATCACCCTGTTTTAAAATTCTGTATCATTTTAATTGCTCTCTATTCTGTTCTGTTTATGTATTTATTTTTGTCATTTTGTTTTTTTGAAGTGTTAAATAAAATTTATATGTATATATAAGGTTAGCTGTAATAGATGCACTGCTGATGTTTGTGATTTATTGAGAGGAACAGTCAATGGTTGAAATTTTCTTTTTTTCTTGACAAATGTTGCATGATTGAATTTAGTAATCAGAATGACTGTTCTGAAAACAATATGCAGTAAAAGAACCATTGTTGAACTGTTACCACGTTGTGCAGAGAAGCTGTGTATCATTTCCAATATTTTTTCTCTTTTTAGTATTTTTATTAGCTTTTTACTAGTTACTGTCTTTGATTGTTTGATCAATCTTACATTCTTATGTCTAGTGGACTGAACAAGTTTGTCAAAGATAACAGAATGTAATATAGCAACCAGTGTAAATTTCTATCGTTTTGTTTTGAGGTCATGTAGTGATTTCACATTTTTCCTTCCTTTCTCCATAATTTGAGGTTCTTTTCTTTTCCTTTTTGAAGAGATTTTCTAGGCGTTTATCAATTTTATTTATCCTTTCAAAGAATCAACTCTTAGATTCATTGATTCTTTCTTTTGTTTTCTTAGTCTTAATTGCATTAATTTCTGCTCTGCTCTTTATAATTTCCTCTCTTCTTTGGGTTTTGGGCTTCACTTGCTCTTTTTTTTCTAGAAACCTGAGGTGCAGCATTACATTGTTCATTTGTGCTTAATCTGTTTGCCTCATATGAGAATTCACTACTATAAATTTCTCTCTGAAGACTGCCTGCATTACATCCCCCAGGATCCAGTCAGTTGTTTCTGCATTTCTTTGATTGTAGATACTGTTTAATTTCATCTTTGATTTCACCTGTGATCCATTGGTTGTTTAGGAGGGTGTTGTGTAACTTCCATGTGTTTATTGACCTTTGCATTTTGTTTTGTCAGTAATTTCCAATTTCACTGCATTATTATCAGATAATATGTGTGGGATAAATTGAATTCCTTTGCATTTACTTGAGCATGTTCTATGGTTAGTATACGGTCTATTTTAGCAAACAGCCATGTGCAACTAAGAACAATGTGTATTCTGATGTTGTTGGGTGGAACACACTGTAAGTCCATTTGTTCACAGCTTTGGCTCAGTTGTGTTCTTTCTTTGCTAATTTTTGTCTAGTTGATCTCTCTTTGTGACAATGAGGTGCTACGTTTACCAGTTGTGACTGTACCATCACATATTTGATCCTCCATATCTATTAATATATCTTATATAGTTGTGTGCACCCATATTTGGTGCCTATATATTTATGATTGCTATCTGTTCCTCTTCCATTTTTCCCTTAACAAGCATGTCGTGACCTTCATTATCTCTTTTGATCATTCTCGGTTTGAAGTTCCATTGTCTGTAAACAGAATAGCTACCTACCCCTCCTGTTTCTGGGGTCCTGTCATATAGAGTATTGTTTTTCAACATATGACATTAAGACTATGAATTTCCTTTTGGATTTTATACATTTCTTATGTACAGCATATTATGAGATTTTATTTTTGGATCTACTCTGCTAGTCAGTTTCTTTTGATTGATGAATTGAGACCATTTTCATTAATGGTATTAACTGATATGTTTTGGCTTATCTTTGGCGTGTTATTTTTCCCTATTGGTTACTTACTTTTCCTCTCTTTTTAATTTATTGACATGCTTTGTGGTTTAGTTCTGCTGTTATACTTGGAAGTGTGGTCATTTTTATCTCTGTCGTCATTTGCATTTCTGTCTAGTATGTCTTTCAGTGCTCTTTGTAAGGTTTGTTTTGTAGTCATGAATTTCTTTAGTTCTTCTTTGTCATGGTAGCCTCCTATGTTGCCATTAATTTTGAAAGATAGTTTTGCACGGTACACCAAACTGGATTAGAAGTTGTTTTCCTTGAGGACTTGAAATACTTCACTCCAAATTCTTCTTGACTTTAGGGTTTGTGTTGAATAGTCTGCCATGATTCTCATGGGCTTTCCTTTATAGGTGATCTTTTGATTTTCTCTAATTGCTTTTAATATTCTGTTCTAGTGCTGCATTTCTGGGATCTCGATTATTATATGTCAGGATGTACACTTGACTTATTGCCACTCTATATGGCTCAGTTAATTCTATGTCAGATTCCTTTCCCATTTGGGGGAAAATTTCTGCTATTACTTCTGCAAATGTTCATGGTATGGCATTTGTGCGGACTCTTGCCTTTTTGTTGTAAGCTACCAGTCTTGCATCGTTTTTCTTGGCATCATCTTGCAGGTGTTGAATTTTAGTTCCTGGTTCTTGTTATTTTTCAGAGATCTTTCCATTTAGAATCGCTAGATGCAATTCTATCTTCAAGATCTGAAAGTCTACCGTATGTTTTGTTCAAGAGGTTTTGTCATTTTTTGAGGGAAATTTTAACTTCCTGCCCATACCTTTGAGTCTATTTCATGCATCTTTTTTAAGCATAAGAACCAGTTATCACATTTATTCAATGCATTCCAAAAGGTATACCAATATCAACAAATAGAACGAGATCAATAAGTGTAAACATATGCACCTGACTCTAATTCTTTCTTATATTGTTCATTCAAGGTTTTCTTCATTTTCTATGCTTCTCTATTTTTTAAATCTAATATCAGGTTAAACAAGCCTTAGTTATTATGGACTGATCAGGCCTGCAATCTCCCAAATGAGTGGATGGTGAAGGCTTAAATAAATGAGACAATTGAAATGATGTCTCAGGGCTCCAGCAGGGTCTTACTCTCTTACAGCTTCCGTATGCTCTGAGTTTGGACAGTAACTTCTCTGGGCGGCCCATATTTATTTGGTTTACAAACAAAGGAAGGGGATACTCAGGAAATATGGGAATATGAGTAAGAGCTTGGGAGAATTTTCCAAAGTAGTAAATTATGTCAATCAGGACAACTACCTTATCGTTGGGTAGGTGTTTATTGTAGGATTGTGGAGCCTGAAGCTGCAGGCTCCATTTAGTTAATTGGCATTGGAGCCAAATGTTCAGCTGTGGCCTTGTCCTTTGAGGCATCACAGCTTTACAGGCCAATATAGGACTCAGCAGTGAGCAGTGACTCACAGAGGTTTTCTTACTATGAGTCAACTGCCCACCTCCACACAAGGTGCCTATGCTTTGCACAACTCACAAGTAAACATGGAAAGCCAATTGGTTAATCTTAAATCCTGCTCAGAGCCATTTTGTAGTGGTCTCTAACAATGCATGTCTCCTCAAGATATGCTCAGCAATTCTTCCATTATGTTATTTTCTTTGAGAGAGTATTACTGACATGATTCCCTATATAGCTTCTGGGATTTTTTTCTTTACTTTAGTTGCTACCATTTCAGAAATTTCAGGAGTATAACTTCCAATTTCTTCTCTGTCAGTGTCTCCTGGACTTGTCCTAGTTGGGCTGGATGTCTGAGATTGCATATTGCTCCTTCATCTTGACATTTTCTATTTCACAAAAATTTTATTTTGTTTTCTGTGCTGAACTTTGTGAGTTTTGGAAGTAGGTCGCTATATGACTCGTAGCAATGCCTCTTTAGGAAAAGTCTGTTCTTAGGGGAATATCTTCTGTGTGTTGGAGATTCTTGGTTTGTGTCTATCCCATGGTCCTCTCTGCCCAGTTACTTCGTAGTGTGATGTTGGTTTCTGTTTGGCTCTGTCCCCTGTCTTTTGGTGGAGGGTGTGGTGGGGTTGTTAGCCTCGAGCTCCGCAGGGTTGGTAGAGAAGGGAGAACAACCGATAACAACAGATGTGACATCCTGGCTACAGCAGTAAAAGTAGCAATAATGACAGCATCAGGGAAAACTTAAACATTCACAGCCAGTGGGAAGGATTAATTTTAAACTTTGGACTGTAGAAGTGAAGTCTAGAGTTATGTAACAGAACCAATCATTCATTTAGGAGTTTGTGTTTAACTGTTTTCCACTTTTCAAGTGATCTTAAGCTGGGTTCCACCAGATAGGCTGGTTGCCATGTCTCAGGCCTTTCCTGTGCTGGCTGTCCATGCTGTGGTGTAGAGGCATGGGCCAGGATCCTGGGTTCCTGCAGATGGAGGATTCCAGAATTGTGGAGTGTTGTTGAGCAGGCTCTTTCCGATCTTGCGCAGATCAGTGTGGCTCAACAGGTCTGCATTGGTGGGGATGGGGTGGGGTTTCTCACCTTCTGAGGGGCTGAGCATGCCTCACCTGGGCTCCCTTGTTGTGAATTAAATTTCTATACTTGCTATATGGGAAATCTTCATTCTGATTTCCATTGTGGTGGTGCAAATTTATATTCATGCAAACAATGTAAAAGTGTTTCCTTTTCCCTGAAGCTTCACCAGTATTGGGTAATATTTGATTTCTTTGTGATACCCATTCATTCCAGGGTAGAGTGGAATTTTACTTTAATTTGCATTTTTCTAATGGCTAGTAATGTTGAACATTTTGTTATTTCTTGATTGGCCATTTGTAATTCTCCTTACTAGTGTCTATTTCAAGTGCCCATATTTGGTTGTTTCTTTTATTTTGGGGGCTCTATTTTTGAAGGTCTTCCACACTGTATTTTTTTAAAATTTATTTTAAAAATAAAAGGAAAACATATTAAGAAACAGAAATCCACTTACAAAATAGCCCAAGGACAATACATACCATACAGTGTTACAGACAAAGTGGTAGGAAATTAACAGTGGTTGTTGTTTTGCATATTGATATCTTCAAAGTGGTTTCTCAGGAAAACTAATAAAGACATGCAAGATTGATCAAATAAGTAATCACTAACGGTTCCTTTCAGTAAAGCAATAGAAGTCAGTAGCACAACAATGTTAACCATTGGTATATACACACATACATAATTTTCCCTTCTTTCCCTTCTCTTTTCCTTCAGTCCTGTTGCCCTTTACTTTTGACCATTTTCTTCTCGTTTCACAGTGTCTATCATACCTCCTAACTTTTATTCACTCTTTCAGGCTCTTACGCTAGTGAGACAATACATTGCTTACACATGGAAGTCCGGTTTATTTCACTTATGAGTATGGCCTCTAGTTGTGACCATTTATCTGGAAAAGCCTTGCGTTTACCTTTCTTTATAGCTGAGTAATATTCCATTACATAGAAGTTTCACTCTTATTTAATCCATTCCTCAGTGGATGGGCATTTGGGGTGCTTCCACAATTTAGCAATTACAAATTGTGCTATGAATGTGGTTGCACATATATTGCTGGTCAATGAAGTTTTCAGATCTTCTGGGAACATACCCAGAAGAGGAATAGCTGGATGGAATGGGACCTCTAGACCTAGCTTTCTGAGGAAGCTCCAAACTGATTTCCACAGTGGTTTCACCAGTCTGCATTCCCAGCAGCAGGGGAGAAGAGTTCCTATTTCTCCACAGCCTCACCAGCATTTTTTGGTTGCTTTCTTAATGATAGGCATTCTTACTTGGGGGGAGATGAATTCTCAACGTTTTAATTTTCATTTCACAAATGACTAATGATGTTGAATATTTTCTCATGTATTTATATGCCATTTGTATTTCTTTATGTGAGAAGTGTTTATTCATCTCAGCTGCCCATTTTTGGATTGGTTCTTTGAATTGGGGGTCCTGATTTTTTTTAATTCTTTGTCTGTTCTAGATAGAAGACCTTTTTCTGAGAGACAGTCAGCTAAATTTTTTGCCCAGTTTCTGGGTTTTCATTTCAGTCTGCTGGTGATTTCCTTAGATGTGCAGAAACATTTCAGTAGGGTGAGATCCCAGTTGTTGATTCCTTGAAGTGTTTGCCATGTAGTTTGGTTTTGTTCATGAACTCTCTGCCTACACTGTAGGTCTTGAATCTGTTTCTGTCCAGGGTGAACAGGTCCTCAGATTGAAGTACCCATAGATGAATAGAAAAGTAAGAGTAAAAAGACATACAAGACAGACAAAATTCTGGAATTGGGGGGCTTACAGCCTCTTAGATTGCAGCCTCAAATACAATTTTCAGTAACCTTTCATTGACAAAGAACAAAGCAGGCAGCTGGGCAAATGGGAGGAAATCAACCACTTTAGCAAGGACAATACAACTCAATTATCATAGGCATAAGACTTGACTGGTTAGACATCATGTTACCATTCCTTCCAGCATATAATAGCAAAGCATTTACTGTTGACCCCGGAGCTTATAATGCTTTCACAAGACTTCCTCCAGAACCCAACAGTCATGGCTTCGTCAGGCCTGAGGCAATACATTGAAAGAGTAACTAAAAAATGTCCTTCTACACACTCCTCCTGTGTCTTCAACATTTTACCTACTTTCTCTTCCAAAAGATTTAGTGTTCCTGTTTTAAAATTGAGATCTGTGATCCATTTTGACTTGAGTTTGGTGGATGGTGATAGACTTGGGTCTGTTTTCTGTCTTTTGCACGTGGTAAGCCAGTTTTTCCAGCACAATTTACTAAACCGGCTGTTGTTCTTCCAGTGAGAGTGTTTGGCCCCTTTGTCAAAGATTAGGTGGCTGAGTGTGTTTGTTTTTGTAGCTGTGCTTCTAGTCTTTTCCATTAATAATGTGGTATGTTTTTATCCTGTACCATGCTGATTCTATGACACCAGCCTTGCAGTATAATTTCAGGTCAGGATTTGTGATTTCACCTGACTTGTCCTTGATGCTTCTGTGATTCTGTGTCTCTTCTGGTTCCAGATGAATTTAAAGAATATTTTCCCTAGGTCTGTAAGGTATGCTAACTGTAGTTTCATGGGAATTGCATTCAATCCGTACAACAATTTTGGTAGTATGGTCATTTTCCAATGTTGGTTCTTCCGATCCATGAGCAAGGAATATTTTCCCATTTATTGAAATTCTCTTGGATTTCTTTTTTCAGAGTATTGTATGTATGCTTCCAGCAGAGGTCTACTACACTCCAGATAGTCAGCCTCTGCTGGAGGAACACTGAGAACAACATCTTCCCTATTCTGTATGTTCTCTCCTCATTGGTTGTGCTTCAGTTACCTCACAGTGGGTCCACAGTGTCCCCTGAGTGAACTTTGACCTATAGTCTTCATTAAGTCCCTTATAAAATTTCTGACCATAACTTCTAGTGTAGTAGACACTCTGTGACTCCCTCCTATGTTTCATTCCAGCCACAGAGAAAGACAACTGAAAGAGACATCAATCACTTCATCTGGTCATGGGCCTGTCTCCTCAAGGAATATTTGATGCTCCTCTTACCATTGGCAGGAATGTAACACTGGCTATCAGCACAGTGCTGCACTAAGCCTTATAGAGATGGCCCTGGAACTGTAGTTAGGGACTCAACACCTTCATTCTGCTCTGTGTCCCACAACTGGATTTTGTAGTGTGTTATCCATCTCAATCACATGGTTTCACTCACACACACACTCCACAACACTCCCATCTGCGAATGGCAGCCTAAAATATTCACAGTACTGTAGCCAGGAAAGGACTGTACTCTGCCCAGCCAAACTCTCTAGTTAAAGAGCCCAGGCCCTGTGTGCCATTAGAGTGACCAGGCCTGCCAGACTTTCCCACAGAGAGCAAGATCAGCTTGATGGAGCTACGGGAGCAGCTCATACCACTGTACTGTAGCTGGGAAAGGACCGTGCTCTGCCCTGCCAAACTCTCCAGTTAAAGAACCTGGCCCCGGGGTGCCATTACAGCAACTGTGCCCATGAGACTTTCCCACAGAGAGAGAGCCCAGCTAGGATACAGCTCCAGGATACACTAGCTGGGTGAATTAACTCCATCAGAGCAGCAGCACCCACGAGGCTTTCCCACAGTTTCCCCTAAAGGGAGCCCAACTTTATGGCGATAGTAGAACAGGCTTTGCAGTGGACCTTTCACGAGTAAGGCCCATGCTGGTGCTCTGCCCAGCCAGACAACTTTCCCCCGCCATTGCAGGTAGGCTCTGAGCCTTGCACCTCAGTAATCGTCTGGTTTTCCTGGGCCCAGTGATTCATTGTCAGCTAATATCATGGGATGAGTTTGATATCCAGGTAAACTAGGGTTATTAGAGTCCTCTGTGAGCTGTCTGGGTAGTGTGTAGCTCAACACTTTTCATCTGACATCCAAAATGACAAGGCAGAGGAGCAAAACGTAGTCGCAGAACTAAACCCTACTGAGAGAAAGTCCAGGAAACAATGATACAGGAGAACTAGCAAGCCACACATCTACAACTTCTGAAACGATCGCATCTGAATTAAAAAACAATTCCATTGGACATAGAAGAGACTAAAGCAGAAATGATCTCTCAGGCAAAACATGAAGTGAAAACAATAATGGAAGAAATGCTCCACACATATAGAGAAGAAAGAGGTAAAGAATAGAAGAACATAGGAAACAAACGGAAACATTACATGAACAATTTAGGAATGAATTAGAACCAATGAAACGGACTCAAAGAGATTGCCAGGAAATGAAAACTTCCACTGAAAGCTTGCAAAACTGCTTCAGTGAAGCTGAAGATAGAATTTCATATCTTGAAGACAGCATGGCAGCTAGTGACCGTGAAAGGAAGGATCTCTTAAAGTCATCAAGAATCCAGGAAAAATAAATCCAACAGCTTCAAGATGAGGCAAAAAGAAATAATATTAGAGTAATAGGAATGAGACAGCAGGAGATAACACAAAGAATATTTGCAGAAATAATAACAGAAAATTTTCCAAACATGGTAAGAGATACTGTAGTGCAATTAAGTGAAGCATATAGAACTCCAACGAGCCATAACCCAAATAAAGCCACACCCAAATATACAATAATCAAGATCCCAGACAGCCCACAAAAAACAAAATATTACTGGTGTGAGGATAAATCATGGAACCATTTACAAAACTGGGCATTATCTATCTAAAGTCAAACACATAAATACCTTATGATCCACCAATTTAACTCCTAAGTATATAAACAGAGTTCTAGATAATGAAAAATTCTAGACGAATGTGTGTAAGATGAACAATGAAAGACTATACAGGAACATTTTTCTAAGGGCCCCACACCTGAATCAGAGAAATGATCATCCACAGTAAAATGGAATACTCCACAGCAAAGAAAAGAAATGATTTCTAGCTTTCTGGAACATTGGTGTCTCTGAAGGACATAATGTTGGGCAGAGGAACTAATGCAGAAGAGCACTTTTCTGTGTTTCCACTTAAATAAAATTAAAGTATGGAAAATGTAATTTATGGTTTTAGAAATGTGGAAAGTGGTTATTCTCAGGGAGGCTGTGCCTGGAAGGGAACACTAGGAATATTCTTGGATTGCTGAGGATGTTCTGTTTCATAACCTAGGTGATGGTTCTCTGAGTGTATTTATGATATGATAATTCACTGACCTCCAAAATCTTTGATTCTGTATTTATATTACCCTTAATACAGAATCCCTTAATACATTCTGTATTTATATTACCCTTAAATAAAATTTTAAGTAAACCATCAAAAGTACAATCCTGTTCCAAAAAACACTGTTACAGAATTTGGCTAATGAATACCAAGGATAAAGAAAAAGTTCAACTGATAGCCAGGTAGAAAAGGCAAATTTTGCCAAAGGATAAAAATTAAATTAGGCTTGCTTAAAATTTTACCTCAGCCTCTTAGTTTTAGAAATGAACTACCGTTATAATCTTTGAGGGAAAGAAAACATGGTGCAATGATATTGTGCTTTGTGAGATGTACTCAAGTGTATGTGGTAAGTAGGCATTTATTCCTCTTAGGATGTCTGGACGTTAAAAATTTAGGACTATAGAGTATATGTGTGGTATTGTGTTGCTTATGCTGAGTTGTAAATAAATTGCTGCTAGTATTCTAATGGAGAATTCACAGTTTGGGGTGGATAGTCAGCATTCTCACCAGGAAATACATCCTCCAGATTGGCCACTACAAGGACTTCTCTCGTCCATTTTTATGAAGATGGGATCTTGCCATGTTGCACAGTCTGTCTTTGAATGTGAGATCTTCCTGCCTCAGTCTCCCACAGAGTTGGGATCACACATGTGTGCCATCGCACTGGGTTTTCTGATCTGCATCTTGACCAAACCATCACTTTTTTAATCAGCACTTGAAACCTTACAATGGTTTTCTACTGGTAAAATCATAGCCTATTAATTACCATGATAATGTTAGAAATAGGCTCTCACCACTTAAATGAAAGGTTTGTATGATATAGAAGTTGTCCAAAAGTATTTGAGAGATACTTCACAGCCCTAAATGGACAGGGTGAAACCAAATCTGAAATCTAATGGTGCTGGAGACTTGAAATCTACACAGTGTCAGGTCAGGACTACTGTGTTACAACCAGGAATGATGGAAAGAGCAACCATCCATCAGCATCCATCAGAACAGGGTCATGTTTGCTACCCCTGCACTGATAAGGCCATCCTACTCTGTCTAAACAGCCTGACCAGCCACACCCCACCCCACCCCACCCCAGCCAAGGAATGCCCGAGGCAAGGACTCCTCTTTTCTGCCTTTGTATCCCTAGGGCACAGCAAGGTACATGGCATGTGTTAGACATTCCAGAAATGTTTGTCAAATGAATAAATGAATGGAAGAGGAGGTAAATAAATGAGTGGTGAAAACCAGCTTTTATACAGCTTGCCTCACGTTGAAAGTCCCTCAGCCAGGGTTATTATTCTAGTCATGGCAGAGATGAAAAGACGATAAGTGACCTTTGAGTTTTAGTCCTAGGCACAATCACTGTTTGTTCAGTTCCTCTGTAATGGCTTAAGTACCCAGCTGCTTGCTAGACTGACCCCATGCTTGACCCCCGATTCACGTCAAACAGCTAAAGTCCATGGACGGTAACATAATTATTGTTTAAAGGTTCCTTGTTCTTTCTCAGAAAGAATTCAAAGAGCATTGCCTGTCCCTGCCAGAAACAGGACAGTTACCCAAGCGTAACATCCCTGCTACACCTGTGTATTCATTGTGGTTTTTGTCTTTATAAGGCCTGCATACAATGTGCTCAGGGCTCTCACTTCTCAGCCTTGAAACAGAGGCATGAGTGGGGGCCATTGGGCTCAACTATCAAAAGCCCTACTAAATTCTAATTTGGCTGTTTGGGAGTTTATTGTTGTTGGACTCATCTCACCTCCTGCTGTGTAATTTTGCCTGTCAGTTTAAATATGCGGTCAAGTCCATGGAATAGAGCAGTGGATGAGCCACACACTCCATCTCCTCCCCTCCTTGTGCAGGAAATTTTGGGCTTATGTATGAAGTCAGAACTGAGAGTCTGAGATAGCTTAGTCCTCAGGGGTGCGGGCATGTGCCTCGGCCGGGACTCCCGGTGAGCGGTCAGCCTGAGGGGCACATGTGTATGAATGTGTTTCTCAAGTTCTGTTTTCAGAGTTCCCCAAGGTAACAGCACCTCTGCACCAAAGCCCAGGACCAGCAACGGGGTTCCTCCTATCTCCCAGGGTTGCAAGTCCAGCTCCTGGCTCAGAAACAGGCTCTTACTATGTCCCAATTTTTCCGAGACCACAAGGACAGTGAGTATTTACCACCAGCCTCCTCAGGAAAAAGCATCCCAAGCCTGTTCTCACAGGAAACAGAAAAGTTTGTTATTCATTGAATTTAAACCAGAGTAAATTCTGCCTGCAAGATGGAGAAGCCCAGGCCTGTGCTAGTGGAGGTGCTAATTCTCTGACTTTCCCTTGGCTTTCTGAGTCTGCCCTGGCTCAGCTCACCCAGCATCCTCCTGCTGCTCCCCACCCCCACCCCCCATAGCAAGTCTAGGAAATTGAAGCTCCATGGGCCTTTCTGACAAAAACCAGGTCATTTGCTGCACATTTATATGTGGCTGCTACTTTTGGAAAACAACACAGATGTTAAATCCGGAGTAAATGGAGAAGTATGAGTGTATTCTGCTGGGGCTTTTTCTAAATAAATACTATTATATACATTTAAAATAGACAACATGATGCTGTGGGATACATATAGCAGAAAGTTTACTAGAGTGATGCATGTTAACACAGTAATACCAAACATACACTTTTGTGTTACTTTTGCTTTTGTAGCAAGACCAGCTAAAATCTACTTACTCAGCATGAATTCTACATACAGTACAATTACTTATACTTCACATGTCTAAATCTCCAGTTGGGCGTTGTGGCACACATTTGTAATCCTAACACCAGAGAGACTCAGGCAGGGGAACACCTGCCAGTTCAAGGCCAACCTGGGCTACGTAGTGAATTCAAGGCCAGCCCGAACTACATAGCAAGACCCTGTCTTTTTTTTTCTTCACTCCCTTAAAAAAATAAAAGAAATATTCTCTAAACTGCAGCCAGGCACAGGGATACACACCTGTAGTTCCACCTACTGGGTATCAGAGGCAGGAGGATCACTTGAGCCCAGCAAGGTGATGCCAATATGGGAAACATAGTGAAGCATTCAAAAGCGAAACCAAACAGAAGCCCCCAAATCTCTAGACTTGTTCAGCCTAGTAACCTGATGCTTCATGTCTGAGCTACATCTTCTGTTCCTTCTCTTTCCTTCCCTCCCTCCCTCCCTCCACTCTGGTAGGCACTGATTTGTTCTGTTCTCTGTCTCTGTCTGAAGGTCCCTGTTTCCTGTTAGGGTGTGACCTGGCCAGGAGCTGAAGGATGAAGGCCAGAGCCCAGAACCTGGGCTAATGCTGCTGCTCCCATCTTGTGTCTGTTGCTGCATTTTAGGAAGCCCACACATGCCTTCTTCTTTTCTCTGGTCTTGGTCACACAGCCTTTAAGAATAGTAATTTTTAAAAACGCAACCACACATGCCAGAAATGACCAGTGGTTCAGTGAACCTCTGAGCAAATATGGTAATACTGACAAGGAAATTCTAGATTCATTATCAGCCTCATGATGATTCCATGAAAAACAAAACGTCCAAAAGATGGAGAAAAACAAAACTTAAATTTAAGAAAACAAAAGGCTGCCTTTGGAGAGAAAGGGCAGAGGGGCTTCTTAAGAGTATAACCAACTTGAGGTGAACTGCTCTGATGTTCTGGCCTGCTGGGAGCTGCAAGGCCTTGAGAAAGCACAGCCGTATGATGCAGGTGCTGGAATCGGAATGGCCTCCATCCTGGCTGTCTCCTTCTGGTCGTCTGACATGGACAGGTCCCAGAACACTGCTGCACCCCAGTGTTACCATCTGTAAATTGGAGCTAGTCAGGCATGGTGGTGCACACTTATAATCCCAGCACTCTGGGTAGGTAGAGACAGGAGGATTGCAAGTTTGAGCTCAGCTAGGCAATTTAGTGACTTATTGGAACCTTGTCTCAAAAAACAAAACAAACATACCAAAACAATAACTGAGGATTTTTGTGCAAAGGCTCTGGGTTCAATTTCACTATTGAAAAAATAAAGAATCTAGTCATTTCTACTCTTAGACTTGTAAACAAAAAGGGTATAAGGTATAGAAAACTCCTATCACAGAAAGGGGACAGGAGACATTGAAATGATGGAGATGTTTTCTATTTTGGTGATGGTAGTATTTTCATGGGAGTATATGTCTGTGACAACTCTGATGGTTTTATAGTTTAAATGGGTAGTTTATAGTACACAAATTAAATCCTACGCAATGGTTTAAAAATTTTAAAAATTCCCAGGAGAGAGAAACGGACAAGCCAGACCAGGGAAGGGAAAGAAAGGCTGTATATTTGTAGATGGACTCAGAGGTGATGGGCAGAAAAGGAAGGTTAAGGTTGGCATCACTTTCTAATACTAGAGGCCAGAAAGCACAAACAGAACCCATGGACATTGGGGTGGAGGATCTTAGTGACCTTTCTGAGCTTCTCTTAATACTTGGTGGCACATGTCCCACGCAGGCTTTCCAAGTAGAACGAGGCATGTATCTTCTGGAGCGAGTGTATGAGTCCCACACCTGGGTCACCTCTCTTAGGTTTCTCTTGGCGACAGCCGTCCCCTCCAACCACAGAGACAGGATGTATGGGCCACCTCAACCAGGGGCTGCAACAGAGAGCAGAGGTGCTGCAGGCACCTGGGAAGTGGTCAGTGTGCTGTGGGAGCCACATGGTCACCACAGAAAGGCTGACACTAGGATCCTGCAGCTAGGGCAAGCAGTCTTCTGAGAGTGCCGGTGGCCAAGGAGAAAACATGGCCTTGAAAATGGACATGGGACTTGGCATACAAAGCCCAAAGAAACCAGACCTGGCATGGAAATCTGCAGCGTCCATGCTTAAGGACTAAAGCATCAGGATTTTCCTACGATTAGGGCTACAACCAAGTACAGTTAGACCCAGAGTACATTTTAGAGAGTTATGCCATTGAGTTCCTGCTGCCAAGATGCAAATGTAAACCATGATGTGTGAGTTTGGATAGAAGATTAAGTGGCCAGACCCAGACCAGGATCCTAAGGTCCAAAGCTAGAGAAATACCCATGCACAGAGGCGGAAGAAAATAGCCGATAAACCCAGTCCCCATCCATTCAAGATGAGAGAAAACCCAGGAACCCCATGGTTAGACATGCAATAGTTTTTATTCAAGAAAGTCAAGAGAACTGCTAAGTCTCACTTTCTCTTCTAATACTTTCTATCATCATTTAAGTAGGCTCAAATCTCTTCAAAAAGAAACCACTTCAAAAATAATAAAAGCAAGCAAACAGAAACCAGCCCTGACAACTTCCCAGGACACCAGATCTTCCAGCTCTGCCATTTTGTGCTTTCCAGTCCTCTTCATGAGGAGCCAAGATTCAACAGCAAAGTCCCTTGGCCTCAGGCCTCTCCCTCTCGCCCCCGCACTTCTATGTCAGAGTGGCTGTGGTGCATCCTACACTCCCAAAGGACACAGAAAACAGAAGGCCACCAGAAGCTCCTTCACACAGTGAGGCCAGTGTGCACCTTGTGGCTTTCATTTGCTTAATTTCCGCAGCCTCTGAATTCACTGCCAGCTTCTATCTCAAAACATTTTCTCTAAAATGTCATTCACTAGACTTTGCTTTCCAGCCTTCCTCCCATTTTATTATCTCTGCCTCACTGGCCCCTTTGAGGGACCCAAGTAGTAGTGCTTCCTTCAGGCTTGGGACAGTGCTTGACTCAGCTTTGTAAACGTGTACTTAGGATCCTGCTAAGTGATGGGCTATGGAGTGAACAGGTGAATGCTCACTCAGCTGGCACAGGAAGAATTATTATCCAAACCCAGATTCACCCAGCGTTGACCCTTGCTTGACCCACTCAGCCAATAGGACTTTTCTCTAATTGGAAGCAGGTTCATAATTTTTAAGAAAAGCTATTGGTCACTGGAAAAAATGTGCATAATGAAGACATTCTTGTAACACACAAATAGAGATTTAAAAAAATAATAACACAGATACTTTCAATCTACAGAGGAATAAAAACTGTAATGGTTTGTGTACCTAGCCAAGTGCAGAGCCAGAATTCCAGCTCAGCATCTGAAAGCTCAAAGAGCTGTGCACTGCAGTGAGAAAATACACACACAAAACCTGCATTTGGCTCTCGTTTGACTGGAGCCCGTAGACAGCCCACTTGGGCGGTGGGTGTGGCTGAGGGATGTTGCCATATGAGTACACCACAAGTGTGGGAGACTGCCGAGAGACCTGCGGTCAGCATCTATCTTAAAATGTATCGGCCATCTTAAGAGCCTTGAGTTTAGTTTCAGTTTCTGTCCTGAGTTAAGTTTCTATTTTCTCTGAAGCTAAGTTTCTGTTTCCCGGAAATCATATGATGTAACCACATGCTATCGCCTGATGCCTGGACCTTCCTGGCGTGATATGTGGACCTCCCTCCGTTGCCTAGTTACCCGCTGACGTCAATCCCCACTCCCGCACTGTATAGAAACCCGAGCTTTACTCCCCCTCTAGAGCCTTCGTTGAGTACCCATGGGTCAGGACAAGTGGCGCCCAACGTGGGGCTTGAGTACGGGGGATTCAGTGAGGACAGCTGTTCAGAAGTCGCGCGCCCACCTCCAACGAGACTGGAGTAAGAAGAGGATCTGTCCGACGCAGGAACCTGCTGCATCTGACGTACCTCGTAAGGACAGTACATAATGGGACAAGAAATGAGCAAACATGAAATTTTTGTTGAAGGTTTAAAAAAAGCTCTAAAGGCACAAGGAGTAAAGGTTAAATATAAACCGTTATATGAATTTTTTGATTATATTAATGAAGTTTGTCCTTGGTTTCCTATTGAGGGAACAATCAGTTCAAAGTGATGAGAAATAGTTGGTGATGCATTTAAGGTTTATTATACAGTTTTTGGGCTGGAAAAGGTTCCAGTAACTGCTTTTTCATATTAAAATTTAATTGATGAAATTTTATCTCATAGGAATTTTGATGATACAATTGCTAATGTAGTTGAAAAAGGCGAAACTATTTCACAAGAAAATATTCAAAATGAGGATTTAGAACAACCAGCAATTCAAAATATGCCTTTGTTCTGACATTGAAACTGTTTATCAGCAAGATCTTGCTGTGGCTGCTGCTCTGCAAGGGTATACAGTCCGGCAGTTTATATCTCAACAAAATAGAAGCAAATGTTTTACTTGTGGAGAAACTGGTCATTTGGCCAAAAACTGTAACAAAGTTTCTATTGACAACTCTAAAACAAAGACACCAGGAATCTGTCCTAGATAAAAAAAAAAAAAGGAATACACTGGTCTAAAGAGTGTAAATCAAAAAGAGGTATTAAAGACAAAAAATTAATTCCGATGCAGGGAAACGGGAATCGGGGCCAGCCCCAGTCCCCCATACCGAAACCCAGACAAATTTATGGGGCGATCAAGTTTGTTCCACAAACCAACCATTCATCACAAAGCAACAACAATCCATTTCAGATCTCTGCAGAGCCACAACAAAAAGCGAAGATTTGGACCTCAGTTCCACCACCTACACAGTATTAACACCTGAAATGGGGGTTCAGGCTCTTCCTACAGGAATTTTTGGACCTCTACCTGAGGGTACTTTTTTAGCCATAATAGGACGTAGTATTTCTACACTTAATGGTATTCAAGTTCTTCCAGGAGTTATAGATAATGATTATACAGGTGAAATTAAGGTTATGACATCCTCTCCTAAATTTATTAGTACTATGCAAACAGGACAAAGATTTGCACAATTATTACTTTTGCCTCTAATTCAGACACCTAATAAAATTGTCTCATAACAGAGAGATAATAAAGCATTTGGCTCGTCAGATGTATGTTGGGCAAAAGTTTTTTCTGCACATAAACCTCTCATGACTTATGGTTAGATGGTTAAGAGTTTTCTGGACTAATTGATACAGGTGCTGATGTTACTATTATTAAAAAAGAGGTTTGGCCCAAGGCTTGGCCTTTTGATATTACTATAACTCGCCTGAGAGGTATAGGGCAAAGTCAAAACCCAGAAAAAAGTTCAAAATTATTAACTTGGGAAGATTCAAAAGGTAATAAAGGCACTATACAACCTTATGTTATAGCTGGTTTACCAATAAATCTATGGGGAAGAGATTTGTTATCTCAAATGGACATGATTATGGGCAGCCCTGATTGTGTGGTTACTGCTCAAATGTTTAGAAGTGGATTTCTGCCAGGTCAAGGCCTAGGTAAGGATAACACTGGAATAGTAACACCTATAGAAGCTACTCCAAAATTAGACAGAACAGGTTTAGGCCATTTTCCATAGGGGCCATTGACACTCCTGTGACTCATACACAAAAAATTACATGGTTATCTAAGGAGCCTGTTTGGGTCGATCAATGGCCTCTGTCTTCTGTAAAATTAATGGCTGCACAACAGTTGGTACTTGAGCAGCTTGAATCTGGCCATATAATTCCTAGTAATTCACCTTAAAATACTCCTATCTTTGTTATAAAAAATAAATCAGGTAAATGGCGATTGTTACAAGATCTTAGAACAATAAATAAAACCATGATGTTAATGGGAGCTTTGCAACCAGGTCTTCCTTCACCTGTTGCTATACCTTTAGGTTATTTCGAAATCATAATAGATTTAAAAGATTGTTTTTTTCACCATACCTTTACATCCTGATGATCAAAAACGATTTGCTTTCAGCCTGCCTGCTACTAATTTTAATGCACCCATGAAAAGATTCCAATGGTGTGTTCTTCCACAAGGCATGACAAATAGTCCCACTTTGTGTCAATCCTTTGTTGCTCTAGCTTTGCAACCGATAAGAGATCGAAATATTGTGAACACATTTTTGTGTTTTTCTTATTCCCGGTACCGGGGATCGAACTCAGGACCTTGCGCTTGTGCTTGCCAGGCAAGCGCTTATGCCACTGAGCTATACCCCCAGCCCCCTGATAAGAGATCGATGGCCAGATATTTATATCATACATTACATGGACGATATCTTAGTGGCTGGTCAAAATGGTGGTAAAGTGCTTCAATGTTATAAAAAATTACAGTCTGCTTTATCTGATAACGGATTACAAATTACACCTGATAAGGCACAACTTACAGATCCATATACATATTTAGGTTTTCAAATGAGAGGACCACAGGGTTTTTTTTCACAAAACATGCAACTAAGATTAGATAAACTTAAAACTTTAAATGATTTTCAAAAACTTCTTGGGGATATTAATTGGCTTATGCCTTATTTAAAGCTTTCTAAAAGTTAATTAAAACCTCTCTATGACATCTTACATGGAGATACCAACCCTACATCTCCTCTTGTACTTACACCGGAGGGTAGACAAGCTATACATATAGTAGAACAAGCTATTTTATCTCAAACAGTTACATTTATGGATTATGACAAACCTTTACAATACATTATTTGTAATACACAATTATTTCCAGCTGCTGTTTTCGGCAAACAGCACCTTTAATGTGGATTCATTTACCTGTCACACCTAAAAGAGTTATTGAGCCATATTATAAAATGATATCTGATCTTATAATTCTGGGAAGAGAAGAAATGAGATGTTATTTTGGTAAAAAACCAGATGTCATTATACAACCTTATACTAAAGATCAAATTAATTGGCTTATGCAAACGACTGAGATTTAGCCTATTGCTTTGGCCTCCTATATGGGACTTTTGGATAATCATTATCCTCCAAACAAACTCATTGATTTTGCTAATAAACATGAATTTGTTTTTCCTAAAATTACTACACTTCATCCATTAAAAGATGCATTATTAATATTTACTGATGGTTCTTCTACAGGCATAGCTGCCTATGTTTGTCAAAATTCAGATCAAACGGTACAATTTCAAACAAATAGCACTTCTGCTCAATTGACAAAATTATATGCTGTTATTGCTGTTTTTTCTGATTTTCCTACTCAGTCGTTTAATATTTATACAGATAGTGCTTACATTGCACATTCTGTTCCCCTACTTGAGACTACTGGTCAAATAAAAAATGTTTCTCGTGCTGAAAAAATATTTCGACAATTACAAAAGTTTATTACCAAGAAAAGACATCCCTCTTTTCATTGGACATCTATGTGCTTACTCTGGATTGCCAGGTCCTTTGGTCAAAGGCAATCATAAAGCTGATTTAGCTACTCGCCTAAATACAGTTTCTCTATTGGCTGTTGTCACTCCTACTGATGATACTGATAAAGTTACCTTAGCACAAAATACACATCACTTACATCATCTTAATGCACAAACACTCAGACTGATGCATAATATTACTAGAATACAAGCTAGACAGATTGTTAAAAAGTGTCCTTCTTGTGCCATACACCTTCTGACTCCTCATCTTGGAGTTAATCCCAGAGGGCTAATACCTAATACATTGTGGCAAATGGATGTTACTCACATTCCTAAATTTGGTAATCTCAAGTATGTTCATGTGATTATAGATACATTTAGTGGTTTTATTTTTGCTTCTCTTCAATCTGGTGAAGCTACTAATCATATGATTAATCATATATTTGGAGCTCTATCTGTCTTGGGATGTCCACAACAGATAAAGACTGATAACGGTCCAGGTTATTCCAGCTCTACTTTTTCTAAATTTTATAAACGTCTTAATATTCAACATATTACAGGTATACCTTATAATCCTCAAGGTCAAGAAATAGTTAAAAGAACACATCTTTCTATACAACTTATTATAAATAAAATTAAAACGGGGAAATGGTATCCCACAAGGGGGTCACCAAGAAATATTCTTTCTCATGCTTTATTTATATTCTCAATTTTTTAAATTTGGATGCCAGTGGACAATCAGCAGCTTCTCATTTCTGGCATACAGAAACACAAAAACAGTTTTTCTTCTGTACTATGAAAAGACCCTATAAGTAATTTGTGGCATGGTCCAGACCTGGTCCTCATCTGGGGTCGAGGATCAGTATATATATACTCTAAAAAAGTAAAATCTGCAAGATGGTTACCAGAATGATTGATAAAACAGATAGATTCTAAACAACAAACCCAAGACAAATTAAATGATGGTTCTGAAGACAAAGAATTGTCCTAAAGATATTATAAATAATTACAAATTCGCTTTTCATATTCATATTTATAAAAACAAATATAAGATTCACTGTTAAAAATTGTTATTAGAAGTCTTGTTTGTGTCCTTGAGAATTAAGAAAACCCAAGAGTTAAGATTCTGTTCAGCCAGAGAGCTCCTGGCGGATACAAAATTTTCCCAATGATGAGTGGTCTGGCCAACTGCCCGTTCTCGCCTAATGGCCTTTAATGATTGTTTTGGGTGTCAGGCTGACAAGGACATAAAAAATAAAATGATAAATTGGTATAAAAATGCACAAATCTGCTCTAAAATTCAAACTCAAATTTGGTACAAATTATATAATTAACCGTGTAACAAAAAGTTTAAGTATTCCATTACACCAAGCATTACAAACAGTTCTTTCAGATAATTGATTCCAAAACTTGGATTCTGGCATTGGGAATTTTTATCATCCTGTGGCATCTTTCTGATAGTGGTCTTGGATCTCCCTCATGGCAAGCAGGATTTGTGCCAGTCAGGCAAGGAACACAAGGTATGTTGGCCAAACAAGGCATGTATTGTGCCCCATGTGACTGTGAGGGAGGTACTAGTACAACTAAACCTGAACAATATACCAGTTACACAGATTGTGGTAATAAAATATCCTACTTAACATATATAAAAACTGTAAAAGGAGTTTACATACAAAGCTACAAATATTATAAGCCTCCAGTGATACCCCATGGCCAACCAGGACTATGTCCTAAAGAATGTATTACTTATTATGCTGCAATGCATTCTTCTTGTTATATATCAGTACAAGAATGTACAGGAGCAGATAATAATGTATATTTTACAGCCATATTGCAGCACACTGCCACTAATGCTCTTGGAGATGATTGGTCTAATATTCCATGGACTTTAAAAAGCCATAAATATATTCAGGCTTCATGCTGCGGTACCCCAGGTAAACTGGTGTGCTGGAATAAAACTGCCCCGATACATATTTCTGATGGTGGCGGACCACAAGACAAAATTAGAGAAATTAATGTACAAAGACATATGGAAAATGTTATAAAACAGATATCTTCAAAATTTTCAAAAATTAATCATCATATTTTGACATTTTCTGAATTACAAGAAAATGATTTAAACACTAAAACCTCAGATATT
>PVLD010007462.1:45601-66531 GCA_004027595.1 Dinomys branickii | reverse complement strand
TTGCTGGCTATGCATAAATCAAGGTACATTCATACCTCTTGCTATTCCTTCAAATTTTACTCTATAGAGTGTTTTAAACCCTACACATCCTAATTGCACCCTAAGCTTACCATTTAAAATTCAACCTGTAGCTGTTAAATTTATCTCCTGTATACAAGGAAGTTTTCAGAGCAACAAAATTGCAATTGATGTTGGATTCGTTACCTTTACTGATTGTATTCAAACAATTACTTATAGTTCTTCTATTTGCCTTTCAAGAGGTCAAGTATTTGTCTGTGGAGGAAATCTAGCTTTTATCTTTTTACCTGATAATTGGACAGTATTATGTGTTATAGCTACCTTATTACCTGATATAGAAATTGTACCTGGGGATGAACGTATTCCTATTCCCAGCTTTGATTATGCTATAGATCACCCTAAAAGAGTTAAAAGGGTAGTTCAATTTATTCCTTTATTAGTAGGATTAGGAATTTCAGGAGCTCTAGTCACAGGTTCAGCAGGAATAGGAGTTGCTGTACATTCTTATAACAAACTCTCTAATCAAATAGTTGATGAAGTCCAAGCCTTGTCTAGCGCTATTCAGGATATTCAAGATCAGATAGATTCTTTAGCGGAGGTAGTCCTCCAAACTAGAAGAGGATTAGATCTTTTAACTGCAGAACAGGGAAGGATTTGTTTGGCTTTGCAGGAAAACTGTTGCTTCTATGTAAACAAGTCTGGTATCGTTGGAGATAAGATAAAAAGGCTTCAAGAAGATCTGATAAAGAGATGAAGAGAATTATTCGAAAATCCACTTTGGAGCATATGGAATGAAATTTTACCCTATCTTCTCCCTCTCTTAGGACACTTAATTGTGTTATTATTGATTCTTTTATTTGGACCCTGTATTTTTAACAGAATGGTGGCTCTTATTAGACAACAATTTACTAACATGATGGATGCTATTGAAATGAAACGGATTCAGGTCCATTATCACAGGCTTGCCATGGCCGATAGAGACCTCCAGAAGGCAAATCATAATGATGCCCAGTAAGATCAATGGGCTGTTTCAGCTTTCTCACCTTGGTGCGCTGGACTGGATAGCCAGAGATGGGCAACTGGAAGCTCACGTGTATTATCAACTACCGCCTAAGACAGGAACAAGGCCTTTTGCTGCCTTGGTTTCCAGTGACGGGTAAGGTATAGTTTGATTCCACGTGAAAACATCCTGACCTAGGATAGGCACAGTCCCCTCAAGGAGATTTGGTCTTTTAATAAATAAAATAAAAAGGGGGACCTGTGGGAGAGTGCCGAGAGACCTGCGGTCAGCATCCAACTCAAAATGTATCAGCCATCTTAAGAGCCTTGAGTTTAGTTTCAGTTTCTATCCTGAGGTAAGCTTCTATTTTCTCTGAAGCTAAGTTTCTGTTTCCCATAAATCATATGATGTAACCACATGCTATTGCCTGATGCCTGGACCTCCCTGGCGTGATATCTGGACCTCCCTCTGTTGCCTAGTTACCCGCTGACATCAATCCCCACTCCCGTACTGTATATAAACCCGAGCTTTCTGCTCAATAAACGAGACTTGATCAGACTCCTGTCTTGTCTCCATTTCTTGTGTCTCTTGTCTCTTTAGTCCCACTCCCCCTCTAGAGCCTTCATTGACTACCCGTGGGTCAGCACACACAAGGAAGGATATTAAGGCTCTGAAGGGCACTGTGGGCACTGGGCAGGCAGCTCAGGTTGTAAGCCAAGCACTCGCCCTGCCTGTAGTTTTTCTTGCTGGTATGCACTAAGACAAGTAGATAGACTGAGACCAAGTTTTCACAAGCTTTGGAAACAATTTCGTAGAAGAATTTTGTATGTGTTATTTACCTCAACCAAAAATTGTGTTTAAATTAGGAATCTACTTTATTTTTATAGTAAATCATTTTTACTGCATTTTTAAGAAGTATCAGTGTGTCAATGGCTAGAAAAAAACATAATAGTCCAAAGTACTGAAACAGGCAAAAACAAACTATCTGTTAAAAGCTATGCCAAGGAGTAAAGACATTGTAACAGAATGGAAAGAATACTCAAAACACATTGATTATGAACGTTTTATGTGAAAAACCTATATATATATGTATATATATATATAATTCCCTCAATTAGAAAAATGGACAAAATACTGAAAACAGACATTTGGCATGAAGACATTTCAGTATCTGATTAAAATGATGAGTGCTCAATGTCACTATCATCTGACAAGAAATATACACCGTCACTAGCATCACCACAGAGAGTCGATGGTAATCATGGAAGTTGGTGAGGACACTGAACAAGAACTCTGATGGGAGAGAAAGCTGACCAAAATATTTCACTGAATTCCTCATCCCGTTCAGTAGAGCTCCACACACACAAACACCAACCTAGCAATTTTACTCCTAGAAACCAGTAGTCAAATGTTCCCATGTGAACCAAATGATTCGGATGGAACCATCATGACAGCATAGTTTGTGGCAGCAACTAAACTAAAACAAGGCAAATAAGCAGGCTGACAAGCAGTGATGTGAATCAAGGGATCTTGCAGGTATTCTAGGGACAATGTATCCTACATGTTCAGTAACACTGTGGCCCTGGGGCCATTCCCCTCTGAAGAACCAGCATGTACTTGGTTCTCAGGTGTCATGGAGGTCGGGGATCAGTCTCTGAAGAAGTCTAGGGGTGAGAGGAAACCTGTTGTGATTAGGGAACAACTCAGGGTAGGCTGAGTCACAGGTCTGAGTCACAAACCCAGGTCTGCAGTAGAGCTTCCCAATGCCCCTGCAGAGGCAGGGTTCAACCTCTTCAGTTGGCATTGGAGGCACAGTGGGGAATCGTGTTGTGTTGCAGAAGGTTCCACATTATTCACTGGAACTGAGGGTTGAGCTGCAGCCTTATGATGGATTGGAGAAGTCTCCACCTTTGCAGCGGGTTCTGGCACAATGGTAAACTACAGATCTGGAGATTTAGGAGTCACACTGCACCCATTACTGCTGAGGTTGGTGGTGACCTGGCAGCGAAACTGTCACTTCATGATGCTCTAGAGACTGAGACAGGTGCTCCTGCTGGGTGGAAGGTCCAGCCTCCTCAATATGGCTGCTAGCCTGCTTCCAGAAGGTTCAGTTTTCCCAGGAGACTCAGCAGGTCGATCTGGCTGCTTCTCTTCACTGGGAGAAGGTTTAATCCCTACAGGAGGGCTGAGAAGATGAGCTGGGGGCTCTGGTGGGGTTAATGAAAGTTCAACTTCCTCCAGACTCTCTGGGAGCTGCGTTGGGCCCTGCTGCTAGCATGGAGGAAGTGACGGCTCCTTGTCTGTCTGTGAGGTTATCGAAACATCCGTACCCTTAGGTTTCACTGCGGTATCTGCTAAGTAGGGGTGAGGAGCCTCCCTTCTACTTGGAGACAGAACATATACCTCCTGGGGCAGAGAGCTGACCTGCAAGCTCTTGAGGAGCAAGGTAAGGCTGAGGTGGGACCGCCTTGCTGGTTTGAAGATATTCGAATTCTAGGACTAGATACATGTGTTTGAGGCTATGCTATTAAGTACATATAATTGTAGAACTTAATATCTTCCTGCTGAATTGAATCATTTTTCTGTATGAAATAGCCTGCTTTACCCCCAGTAATATTTTTTGCTTTTGAAGTTAACTTTACCGGCTAGTTTTTCATGGCTCCCCCCCCCCCATTCTTTCACTTTTAAACTTTTTCTGTATGCTTGTAATTAAAATGTGTCTCTTATAAGCACCGTGTAAGTTCTATTTATCTTGCCTGATAACCTTTATCTTTTCACTGTAGCAGTAATCCACTTTATATTTCACTGTTAGTAGACTGGGGTTTAAAACTGTTCTTTTTCTTTTGGAGAGAGTGTCCAGCTGCCCTCTATCTATCTATCTATCACCTACCTATCTACCTACCCTTTTCCATTTATTTGTTGAGACAAAAACTTGCAAATTTGCCTGGTTGCTGGAATCATAGACATGTACCACCAGTCTGACTTTGCATCTTAGATTTTGCAAATTGATGTGGAGTTCCAACAAGTGTTGTGAATTGCCCATGTTGAGCTAGGTCCTTCTTCAGGTTTAGGGGAGAAGCAAAGAACTGCTGGTTTTGAACTATTCAGAAGTGGAACGAGTAATTCAAATGAGCGGTGGTCTGCAGCCTAGTCTAGACCAGCATTCTGACACTTACTGTTGAGTCAAGGACGTACAGCTACAGCCTGACTCTGATCCGCAGTGCTGGTTTCTAGCCCTGAAATCACCTCTAGGGGCCTCTCTCCTGTGGTGTAAGCTTGTCTTGCAGACCCTGATGAAAACAGCAAGCAGATCTGGCTCTGGGATCAGCTCTCCTGCTGAATCCATGTCTAGGAATAGAAACACCTGCCTGTCAGTCAACTCCTGAGGCATGGCCATCAGCTGGGAGGGAGCAGAGGACTCCATGTAATTAAAGTCCTAGGTCTGCCAGGGAGTGAACATGTGGGATTCTTCAGTGGGAGATCAGAGTCCTTTGAAGACCAGGCTCAGAGATCAGCTGGACCTGGTGCCAAGCCCAGTCTGGAAGTGGAGCCACCAGAACCAATAGCCACAGTGTGAGAAGCCCCAGAGTCTCAATTGGAATAGGGTGTGTGGAGGCTTGGGCACAGGGAGTTTCTTGCCCTGAGTACCTTGGCAACTGCACATGTTCTAGCCTTTATGACATCTTTGTTTAGGGAGCCTAGGCCTGCTGTGATTGGAGAGTGTTTACTCCTCTTGGGAAAATTCTCAAAGAGCTGAGTAAGAGGAGGAACGTGGGGCCCCAGGAATGTGATGGTCGGATATGGATATCTGGGAAAGTCAGATCAGGCATTTCAATGAGTTCGTCTCTACTAGGACTCTTTACAGTACCAATTAAATATTGAGACTTGATGGGACACCCCTGACATACAGAAGGTTCATAGTCCTGGAGCAGGGAGGGGGCAGTCAAAATAGGTAGCTCTCATTGGTGGGATATCCCTCTTGGCAGACCACACAGCTGTCCTGGAGTTGGTGTCATCCACCTCCCAGCACCCCCACCACTGACTGCTCAGGTGCAAGGGAACAGTACTTGCCTGGGTGAGTCTGTTCAATTGTTTAGAAGTCCCTCAAAGGCCGTTATCTCTTGCAGTGACCAACAGCATTGCTTTTGGTGTCCCCACATGGGTCGTGCACAGACATAAGAATGACCACATTCAGGAAAAGCCTCCTTCCTGTATTTTATTCATTACAAATCCTGCCAGCCTGGGTTACCATTCAAGCGTTATTTCTATCAGAAGCAACAGGGTCTCCCAGTTGATGTTCCCCGTGGAGCAGTTTCCCAGGAAAATAATTGAGAAAGTTAAGGGTCGATTTGATCCTTACAGAAGGGTGGGTTTCGTTCACCATACCCCTGGCAAGGAAGATCAGTTCAGCTATACATATGCTGCTTATGAAATGCTTCAGGGATTGCCAGGCTGGAGATGTTGCCAGGTCCAGAGCTCAGCTGAAACACTGAAACCCTCTTTTCAAAGGCATCTTGGTGGAGATCTCACCACTGATGGCCTGCAGAAGCAGGGCCTCTGCCGGCCCCGTGTGGGCTCTGTGAGGGCTGGGAGGTGCTCCAGTGGCAAGGTGCTTGCTGATCTTTCCCGCAGGCCTGCACCAGGCCATACCACTCGCCACAGCTGTTGCACAGCAAGGTGAAGGCTGTTTCTCGGTGGCCCGTGACAGACACCAGGATGTACAAGTACAGCAGCTCATCCTCCATATCCAGGCCAGTGCAGCTCTGCAGGATGGTATGTGGGAACGCAGGTGGGTCTCTGCATGGTTTCTCTGAGAAAAAGGAATCACAGTCAGCTTTTCCACACGAGGCAGAACTTCTTCTGCCTACCCCTCACTCCTTGCCCCAGGGCTTCCACCTACATGCTTAACTGGAACCACGAAGGCAGTTTTCTTCTTCACCCCAGCAACCCAGGGCCTGGCAGAATGCCCAGCACAGGTGAGACACTCAAAGAGTACTTCTCGATTGAATAAATGTAGTATAAAGGCTACAACTGTATTTGAAAACTGCCAGAAAAAACAAACTTCTGAGGTATCCTTGAAAAAAGGACCCAGAGACACAGATCCTTTTGCCCTTTTCACATACGTGAATAGGTCTGCTGTCAAAAGTTAAAATGCTACGGACTTGAGTGTCTTTACAAGGGCTGATGAAAAATCCCACAGGGATGCTGCCAAGTGCCACCCAATGGAAAGGCAGGCTCCTAAAAACACTGCAGTGTGTCCTCATTCATCTTATTCAATGAATCTGGAACCATATGGCTTCTGGCTATTGCCCAATGTCAAAATGGCCATGAAAGATAAATATCTGAAATCGATTCAGGACTCTGAGGCAGCCATGACAGTGTAACAAAAGACACTCAGAAAAGAGGACTCCAGAACTGCTTCAGAGAGTGGCAAGGACAATGGCATAAGTTTGTTTGAAGTGAGGGGGAGGTTTGGTTTCTGAGGGGTCTAATAGCAATGTGTCATTTACTGCAATAAATTTTTAAAAATCCAAATATTCACCAAATTTTGATCATACTTCATAGAAATAATGTAGATATTATATATTTGTTTAAACATAAATAGGATAAAATCATATGTTTTACTGAATGCTATGCTTTTTATTTTAATTAATAAACTACTTTTTAGAGAAGTTTTAGATTCACAGCAAAACTGAGAGGAAAATACATAGAATTCTCATACTCTCATTTTCCCTCCCTCTACAAACCTCTCCCAAAGTCAACACCCTGCACCATAGTGGATTAGTTATTATAATCAATGAACCTACATGGATAAAGTCTATCTACAGACCCAATGTCTATAGTTTACCCTCCCATTCATTCTGGGTGCTGTACATTCTGTGTTTGGACAAATGTTTGAAGACACATGTCTACCACTGTAGTATCATACAGAGTAATTTCACTGTCCTACCAAAGAATGTGAGTGTCAGATTGTGGGGGAAGTGTATTAGTTTTGTAAGAAACTGAAAAGCTGTCTTCCAAAGTGGCTGTGCTGTTGTGCATTCGTATCAGAGATGGATAAGAGTTCCTGTTTTCATCAGCATTCGGGTATTAGTGTTTGGGATTAGGGCCATTCAAGTATGAAGATAGTATATCAATTGTTTTAATTTGCAATTAATTAATGACACATGAGGTCTATCATCTTTTCATATACCTGTCTGTCATCATTCTTTTTATTTGATGAGGTGTCTGTTCAGAGTTTTTTGTCCAATTTCTATCTAAGATGTTTAATCTATTATTGCTGAGTTTTAAAAGTTTTTATACTTTGCATAGCAATCCTTTATTAGACGTGTCTTCTGCAAATATTTTCTCCAGCCTGTGGCTTGTGGCTTGTCTTCTCATTCTTTTGACACTGTCTTGCAGATCAGAAAAAAATTCAATTTTAGTAAGTTGAGCTTATCCATTATTTCTTCCATGGATCATGCCTATCTAAACTCTGGGAAGTTACTGCCACATCCTAGGTCATCTAGGTTCTCTCTTACGTGATCTTGTAGGAGTTTTATTAGTTTTTCATTTTATATTTAGGGCTGTGATTCATTTTGAGTTATTCTCTTGTGAAGGATTTAGGGTCAGGTTATCCAGTTTTTGTAGAACCTACATGTTAACAAGATTATCTTCGCTCCTTTTTCAAAGAGCAATTGACTATATTTATGTGAGTCTGTGTTTGGGCTTTTTATTCTATCTGGTTATTAGCCTAGTCTTTTGTGAATACCTTACCGTCTTGGTTACTGTAGAAGTCTTCAAATTTAACAGCACCAGTCCTCTGACTTTGTTCTTCAAAACTGAGTTGGCTACACTGGGTCTTTTGCTTCTCCGTATAGTCAGATTTTTCATATCTATTACATAACTTGCGGGAATTTTATTGGGGTATCAATGTATAGATCAAGTTGGGAGCAACTATGTTGAAAATATTGAGACTTCATATCCATGAATATAGAATATCTCTTCACTTATGTAGTTCTTTATTTCACCAAAGTTTTGTAGTTTTCCTCTTACAGGTCTTGTTGTCTTCTCTTAGATTTATAGCTAGGTGTTTCATTTCTGGGGGTGTTAATGTGAACGAGGATATATTTCTCCTTTCAGATTCCACTTGGTCATTGGTAGTATACAGGAAAATGATTATCTTCTGTACATTAACCTTGCATACGGCACCTTGCTATTATAAGTTCCAAGAGGTTTTTATTCTTGTTCTGAGGCAGAGTCCGGGGCCCCCAGGCAATTGTGAAAACTCCTGCCTGCATAGACTTTAAAGGGGAATTAGTCATTTTCTGCCTGAGAGGGCCTGGTGCAGGAGATTTCTCCATTATCACTGGCTTCTGGATGGTCTCCAGGTCCAGGTGGGACTCAAACATGCGTTCCCTAGGAAGGAGGCCAGTCTGAGGGCTGGGGGCAGTTGCTCCATGTGGCCCCAAGCCTGGCTTCTGGGAGGAAAAGGGCAGAGTGAGGTGTGCCACCAGAGTGAGCTCCATGGCAACCTTCCAGAGCCCTGCACAAGAGCAGTAGAGAAAAACTGAAGCCATCAACCAGGGTGGCAGTATTTGCTAAAAGAGAGATGCATTTTGTCTCCTTGCAACTCATTTTGCATCCAGCTGTGGAGCTCAGAAGCCACCAGTGGCAGACACCCACAGTGGCACACCCTACTGTGGGTGGAGCCTGCGCTGTAGACCCTCCGCCCTCTCACTTTGGAGACAAGAAAAATGGAATCAGAAAGGGGAAGTGACTGGCTGACAGGCTGTGGGGCCCTCAGGGCCCTGGTGGCACACCCAGCTTTCACTGCTCATGTGATTCTGTCCTCATCAGCTCCAGAGGGGCAGCTCTGCTCGCAGTGTGCCATAGGTCCTCTACTTGAAAATGAGGAAGGCTCTGGGCACATTAGGGAATGATGTCCCACCTACGGAGCTGAGCCCCAGAGCAGGTACACACATGGGTGTGTTTACTGCAGCCAGATTTCAGCCCCAGCACACTGCTGGCCCTAGGCCCCAGGGCAGAACACAGCTTCAAAGTGACACCCACAGCCACCCAAGCTCTGGTCCACACCTGTGTGGGTGTGGCCCAGAGGCCACCTCGTTTCTATCCTTGCACCCTTGACCCCAGTGTAGGACCATCTTCCCAGCTTTCTCTACCATCAGCTTGTCCATGAGCTCACATCTTCCCCGCACTGGCTGACCTGCCCTCTGTCCTCCTCCACTCCAAGCCTAACTTCAGCTGCAGTCAAGTCACTCCTTGCTGCATCATTCTGTACCTCAGCTGCCTGTGTGTTATGGTTGATACATTGTGTCAACTTGGGCAGTCTAGAGGTTTAACTAAGTAACTCAGTAGTTGTAAATTTGGGGTAAAAGGACATGCACTTACCCTTGTGGGATGTGGTTTATTATGTTAATTTGGGAAGTTTAAAAGGTTAACTATATGATTCAGCAGGAAGCCAAGGTGATTACTTTGTATACATCTGGAGCCTGTGGAAGTGGAGGGAGTGGAGGTTATGTGAGAGGTACATGCCCCCTGGGTGGGGGTAGGCTGTTTACCATGTAAGGGAAGCGAAGAGGCTGCTTGGAGCCATTCCTCCCTTTTGCTGGTTGTATTGCTATACTCTGCTGCCGTGAGCAGCTTGCCCTCTGTCATGTGCCACTCTGCCTCAGAACCAGCCAAGTAAGGACTGAAACCTCCACAAACTGTAAGCTAAATAAACCTTTCCTTCCTTCATTTTGAGTGTTGGGTATTTTGTCTTAGCAACAAGAAAAAAGTAACCAAGACACTGTGACTGACAGCTTGGATTCAAAGAGCATCTAAAGCAGGGACTGGCACGCTAGAAACCATAAACCAAATCAAGCCTGAATCTGTTTGCATAAATAAAGTTTTATTGAAACACATCTGGGCCCAGTCATTGATATATTTCCTGTGACAGCTTTTGAGCTTTGTGGCAGCTGAGAGCCTCAACTGACGTGGCACAGGCCACTTTACCTGTTGTTTTCTATCTGGCCCTTCACAGTGGAAGTTTGCTGACTCTCAACCTTTCTAAGGCTCAGAGAGTTTCACTCTTAACTAAGGTCATTAGCAGGTAGTAGACCCAGTGTTTGAATCTGGGTCTGCTGCCTCTTTACCCAATTTACCCAATTTCTCCAGGAGAGAAAATGACTCTGATATGTCCTCATACTCTCACCTCATTCCCAAACTTTTTCTGTAAGAAGTACATGGATGAGAGACAGCTCTGCCCAGAAAATATTAGGTGACTTTGGGATCCCAGGGCCCTCCACACAGGGACCTCCTGAGAGTCCCAGGAGCAAAGCCTGCTTCTGCTCTTCCTTGGCCCCAAGTGAGGGCCACACACCAGCCTCCCTCCCAATCTCCTCAGCTCAGCTCCATGACAAACTGACACTTCCTGCTCTCAGTTTTGAGCAGCCATGCCTGCTCCAGCAGCACACACTTTGTCTTCATGCATGGAGAGGGGGCAGCCAAAGGAACTCGAGAGAGCGTGACATTTGGATGTTCTGCAGCTCTGGGGCCTGATAACAGTCATACTCACTTGTCTGCCCCCGGAGATTCCACGGCTTCTTAGGACACAAAATGGAGAGACAGAGAGGCTCCAAGATTGAAGCCAAGAGGAAATGCCTGGCCAGCGGGGCAGGTACTGAGGGCTCATGGATGCCTGGGGTAGCAGACACACTGGTCAAGGGAGCTCCTGGCTGAGAGCCCACTGTGTGCCAGACACTGACAGGACAATGTGTCATTTCGACAGCATACCCGTGATGCTGGATGACATCACCAATATACAGATGAGAATCAACTCAGAATCAACATAATTTCCCAACTCGGTAGTGGCAGGCATACAGTTCAAACCAAGTCTTCTCAATTGCTGAATTTAGCCTCCCTTCCCTTAACCAGGGGGCAAGAATAGTCAAAGTTCAATTTAGCAAGAGGATCCCAGCTGCTCAGACTCTTTCCTGGAGAGGCTGTCTTCCAACCAAAGCTGTTTCCCAACAAGCTCTTAATGGATCCCAGCAAAATTGAGTAACAAAACTACAGTGGAATCTCATTCCTATCCTCCCCTACCCCACCACAAAGACCTTGAGGTGGAACCCACATCACCAAGGAGCCCCTCCTTCCCACCCTCCCTTCTTCCAAGTCCACACTGTGCTTGATTTCATGGAGTTGTTTATAAAACTCCTTCCCCATTGCCCTATGTGCTCCCAAGGTACAGCCAGCAGTATTGGTTGACGCTCTGCTACCTTTGACCCTACCGATACCAAGTAATAAGGGTGCTGGAGAAGAAGAAGAGACACCACCTAAGCCCAGATCAGCTGAAGCTGCCCAGGACAGCACTGATAGGGCACATGTGGAGTTCAGTTCCGGGTGCCAATGCAAACTGACCCCTGAGCCAGCTGCTTGCGTTTGAGTCTGAGCACTGCCACTTCCCCTCTGTACCACCTCAGACAAGACAGGAACTCCTCTGGGCTTCAGTCTGGTTGGGGAACAGAAATATGGCACCAACGTCTCTGGGTCACCAACCTCAGTGTGAATTCAATGGATTAACATTTGCAGTTTCAGAGCAGCACTGGGCTTATGGTAAGGGCTATGCACGATTTAAATCTCAAGATACGCATATTTTCAGATATCTACATTTGAATTTGTTTTTATTTTCACTAGTGCTACTAAAGTCCTCCCAAAATACTTTATCCCATTTTTGCCCAGGGAGGTTAATGCACAAACAGCCGCTTCACAGTTAAAGTGGGATGTAGCAAATCGTCTGGTGAGTCGATGCCCCACACAGCCTTGGTTTTGCAAACATCACCTTTGCAGAGATTTCAGAACCCTTTCCATGCACTCCCCTTATTTTCACGTAGAATGTATGAGGGAGTTGTATGGCTGACTTTCTAGAAACACATCTGGACTTCTAGATTCCAAGCCATCACCCAGCAGCATGGGCATACCCCCATGTCTGAAGCGCTGGAGGATACAATGCAGGGTCCATGGACACACTGGGCAGGAAAACCTGCCTCAGAGTCAACCTCTGTCCAACTTTGTGCTTTTCTCCCTCTCTTCCAGAGGTTGTTCAGCATTGAGAAGGTCTTTAGCTGTCACATAACTTCACAGGCAAGACAAGGTTGAACAAGGTGACAAGATTTCCCATAAATAACCAGAAGCCAGCCGTTGTACCACTTAGACTCACCCTAAAGAGTATTACCCACTCGGTTTATCAGCTGTGGTTCCAAATTGCTTTGGTCTTTCCTAGAGAATTTCACCCATTTTAAAAGACAAATATCTATATCCATGTAGACCCTCAGTAGTACCGGTAGGCAAGGGGCTATGAGTACATGCCCTTGTATCAGCATGGAGGAGGAGACTGCTTTTGTACCCCCAGCATCCTAGCTCACTTGGCAGGGGTTGTCTGATGTAAACTCACTTCACAGATTAGAAAATGCTGGCCGAGGATTGCTGAAGCCATCAAGCAACACTGAAGCTTTGGCCTTCTGTGAATAAAGTCTATGTCTTACACAAGCAATTGGCAGTGCATAGCCAGAAGCCAGGGAGACACATACACATAGAGACACACACAAAGACACACACAGAGCCCACTGGTGTGAAATGTAATGGCCACAGATGGAACAGCAGACCCTGGGAGGAGGGACCGGCAGGCCCAGCACTGGACAGTCTGCAGCAGCAAGCAGCCCCATGAGCCACTGTGCCATGGTCGGAGGCCAGGCGTGGTAAGAGGTGGCCATCCTCCCAGGCCCAGAGCTGGCTGGCACCAGGAGGGTCTTCTGGGGACAGCACGGCCCCTGGGGACTGAGCTTTCCAGGTAGCACCTGTTTCCTGGAAAGACCTGAAAGAGCAGTCCTGGAAACAGATGTTGTCACATGCTACACAGGCAAAGCCCGGGCTGCCAGAAAACTAAATGACGCCACTGTGACTGGCCTGGCTTGAGGACAAACACCAGGTCTGTGTGGAACCAGCAGCCCTGCTCACTTGATGTCCGGAATCCTGAGCTCCCAGATGAGTCTCCTTAGATTCCCTCTGCAAGTCCCACCTGGCCTCACTGCACTGCAAGGAAGAGTGCGGAGGCCAGAACCAGGTGGAAAGCGGGTGTCTGGGGTCTCAGCTGAGCACAACTGCCCATGCTGGGAGCTTCCCGTGCGAAGGGAGCAGCATGCCTACATGGCTTCAGACCTGCCCGGGTTCTAGGACTCGGCACAGAGGTGAAGGAGCCTTGCAGACAGATGCACACCCGGAGGAGCCGTGCCCAGGACCAGCGGCAAAGGACGCTAACTTTATACTCCAAGGTTGGCATACAGAGCTTCAACTGCCTGTGACTGCACTTTCCCCAGAATAACTCCAAAATTGGTCCCCACCAATCTGCTCTGACCCCTTTCCTGTTTGCCTTTGTCTATTCCCCCAACTCTAATCTCAGCATCAAGACCCAAGTATCCTCACGAGCAAGTCATTCACGTCACTAAATCAACGTGATGGTAGTGATCCCTTTACTCTGCCCAGATTTTTAGAGATTTTAAAAGGAACACAGCAAACAAGGACCAACCCAAAGGAACAAAGACTTACTGGTAAAATTTCAGCCATGGGCTAATTGATGGGGAGGCATTTGAAGGCAGAGTAAAACTGCTTTGTATTCATTTCTCCTTCATAGTGACACCTTGATTTCTCTGTAAGACATCCCCTCTACCCCATTATGCTGCCCAAGGGCTTGCTTCCTATTAGAAACACCAGGTGTGATAGATCCTTCTCATAACCAAGGATGGACGGGGGGCAGTGCAAGGGCCACTTCAGCCTGTTGGGAACCATTTGTCATGGAGGCAGAAGCACATGGACACGGATCCTGCCATGTAGACCTTCAGCTGTGTTCCAGTCCCAGTGTCCTGGTCCTCCCCTTCCCCCTGCTATGAGCCACCTCCTCACACACACTTGCAGTGAATTACTGTCTGAGCCAACCAGTCTCAGTCGTTTGCAGGAACATGGGCTCCGAGGTGACATCAGACAACGTCTGTCCATAGAAAGGTGAGCAATGGCAGCAAAACGCTGGCTGGATCACTGTCCCACTTACAGGCAGGGGCTGTACACAATACAGTGCAGTGCACTACGGTGAACAATTGCTAACACATGTGCAGTCAGAAACAAGGGGTGGACCCAGGATCAGGAGGATGGAAATGTCATCCCAGGGCTGGGGATATAGCTCAGTGGAATAAGTGCCTGCCTAGCAAGTGCAGGGTCCTGAGTTCAATCCCCAGTACTGCCAAAAAAAAAAAAAAAAAAAAACCGGAAATGTCATCCCATCACCTGAGCATGACAGAATGGAATCACATGCATCCCTGAAGGCATAGGCCAGTCCACCCTTCCTCCTGCTGCCTGCACACACTCGTGTGCACACATGGACAAGTGTACAGCTGCACACATGCACACATACACACGTAAACTCTTTCCAGCAGCAGGCATCCTCCTGGTGCTCTCTGGGGATAAGACCTCTGGGAGGTCATGGCCAACCCAGTGTCTGAGCTGGTGCAAATGGAAAAAGACAGAAGGAAGGGGTGGAAATGAAGCCTGACCACAAAACAGTCCTCTTCCTTCCCTGGACCCAAAGGGTCGGGTGCCTGTCTTCAAAATCATGTACCTCAAGTACAGGAAGAGTCCTAGGAGGGACTTCCCTGTGCAGAAAACAGATAGGGCCACCCTGGCTTCCTGGAGACCACATCACACCGGAGGCATGGAGCCAGGCTCTCTCTTCCTCCCATCCACCTCTCGTTGCTCGCTCTTCCAGTCCAGAAACAGCACATTCTGATACCGATGGTGAAGCAGGTGGTAACAGGGAAAGGGACCTCAGACTTCGTATGGCTGGGATTCTCTGGCCTGCCTGGTGTAAAGCCATCTGCACTGGGAGCTCCATCCACCCACCCTCACTGGGACTTGTGGACAAGGCACAAGCACACACACACAAGACACACGTGCACACGAACTTCCCCAGGCCATGCAGCAGTCTCAGGCAGCCCCCAGCAGGTGGCACTGAGCCCACCGGGAGGGAGGCACACAGCAGCGAGGCAGAAGGCAGCTTGCCTCCTAGAACGTTTATTGGAGCCGTGGTTGAGTGAGTGTGACCAGGAGTCCCCGGCCACAGCCCCATCAGCCCAACTGGAGCAGGGCTCCAGGAGTCCTTTTCCTTTCTTTTCCATTATAGACATTATTAAAACAATAAACTCTACAATAACACACTTTTCACTCATCTGTGCGGTATTATCTCGATAGTTTTGTTTCCTAGAAAAAGGGAAGAGAAAGACCACAGGATACATGTGTACGGACATGCACATACCGCCACGCTGAGAGAGGAGCCTCATCGTGTACAGACAGCTTACGTGTGTCTTGGAAGTGAGGAAAGAGCAAGTGGAAGCGAGGAGAAGGGACAGGAGAGGTGTGAGCTCGAGACGCCGGACGGCGTGGTGGCACTTGTCTCGCCAGTCTCTTCTACCCCCTCGTGGCCCTCTCCCAAGGGCAGCCCCACCCAATGGACCCAAGGAACTCAAGAAAGCCAGTAAAGCATCGTATCTCTCTGACTTCAAAATTCCTGCCATTAGGAAGGAAAACAGCCAAGAGCCAGTCTCCCAGCTGCCTCCGGAGTTGGCCCTAGACCCTCGACATGCTACAGTGACGGGGACCCATGAGGTTCCCCCATCAGACACAGCCCCACCCAGCTGCCAGAAGGTAGAAAGGGAAGCAAGTCATTTCCGTCTTTGAAGCCAAGAGAAGGGGCCGACCAGGCCCAGCTGGACCACGTGGCCAGCCCTGCTTCTGCACTGACCCACGCCCACTTCCAGACCCCAGCAGGTCCTCAGAGTGGGCAGCTGGAGAGAGCAGCTGCAGGTGTCCTGTCCCCAGGCTGCATCAGGCACAGCACAATCCCTTCCACACCAGTGGTCTCGCCTTGGTCTCTTGCTTCAGAAGGCTCCAGAGATAAAAATGCTGGAGACAATAAAGGGCATTTCTAGAGCCTGCGCCCTCCTCGGCACTGGATGCCCCGTGCCAGGGGATCTCTGGGCTAGCTCTCAGGCTGCCCGCCTGCTTGTCTGTTTGGTTTTGGAAAACTTCTGCAGAGCAGAAACCTGGAAGGAGACAGGTTCAGAGACAAGGTGGGAAAAAAATGTTTTTGCAAGGTGTGTTTGTGTGTGGGGGGGGGTGGGGGGTGTCTTTCCATCTTCTCGGGTGGGAGTTCTGTAGCTTGTAGAAATCTCTCAATGCAGTCCCCAGTGCCTACAAGGCCAGTTGCAACATCAGGAGGGGGAGCACGGTGAAGGCAGACATTGGTAGAGCTCTGCTGAGGCCTGAATTAGGTCTGATCACCTTCTTGCTCCCTGGGATGATATTTGTTGTGAGCTGAGTCCATAGCAGAAGCAGAAACACAGAGAGAATAACGACACCACCAGCAACAACAAAAGCCGTCAGCAAGGCTGGAATCACAAACCGCCCCACCTCCAGCCCCACCGCTTGGGCCACCCAGAGGACCCTCCTTGGCACTCAGAGGTGGAGCTGGGCTTCCATGGGGCTGGGAAGAGCAGGCCAGGAACTGGTGGCCCCTTCCAGGCTCTGAGGTCTCAGGTGCAGGAGGTGGGCCATCCATCAGGACTGATGAGGGGAACATTTAGAGACCCCAATAGAAGAAGGCCTGGGGACCCGGAGGACTTGGCTCTAGAGAATACAGAGTGGAGAGGGAGTCCACATTCTCCCTCTTCCTAGCCTGCCTGAGCTTCTCCCCTTGCTGCAGAACTTTACCTGGCCTCTTCCCACCCAAGTTACCATCTTGAAGCTGTAAGTCACATGGATTCCCAGGTGGATGGACTCCTTTCAAGGGAAAGGCTGGGTCTTTATTCATCTCTGTGCCTTGTAAATATCACTGACCCAGCCCTGAACAGGTTTTAAGGAATAAGGAAAGTGTGTGAAGGCCTCTGATCAAAGCAGCCACTCCTTGGAGTAGGCAACCACAGGTTCTAGCTGCAGCCTTTATATTCCCTGCAAGCAGTATCAGCAGAGTGATGCCTACACAGGTCCAGGTAGGACCAGAATTTCAGCTGTCCTAGCCTATGCAATGGGATTCACGGGCCTTGAGTGCGGGGCTCATGTAGAAAATAGCCTGCTCTGGGCCGGTCTCCTGCACCGGGCCGGTCTCCTGCACCCTCCCCCATTCTGCCCCTACTCACCTCTGTGAAGCACATGCTTAACTCTTTGGAGTTGTTGGCCTTTAGCCCCTGCTTCTGTGGGAGAGAAGGCAAGAATAATTTCAGGTCACCAAGTAAGAGTAAGTCCAGGTCACCAAGCTTTTCTGGGCCAGTCCTTGTCCAGCTCAGATAAGGCCCTGGCATTCATTCTGTTGGTATCATAAAAACAGCACATAACGAAGAGCACTGGCTTGATTCCAGCCAGCACAAAAGGCCCTGCCCCTTCTGAAATCCTCAAGAATTAAACTCTGGATCCTCTAGACTCCTGAAAACACAGTTCTGGGCCTTACTCTCCAGTTCACAAAATTTTGTAGTAAATCAGCCACTTCGTGTCTGTCTACAAACATTCAGAGCTCTTCAAAGGCAGAGATCAGGTTTCTTTTCCATGCATGGAGTGGTGTTCAGCTCTTAGCATAAACTCAATCAATGTTTTACTAGATGCACGCATGAATGAATACATGAATGGATGCTACAGATCAGAAATTGCATCTGGGTCCCAGCTCCCATTATCTGCCTTTGTTGCCAGAGCTTTACAGAGAAAGATCGTAAAACCTCATCTGGACTCAAGGGGAAAGAGAACTGTGATCTATTAGCAATGTCTGCACTGGTGCATATTAGGCAGATATTGGGCATTTTTGCCAGGCCATACCCACCTCAAACAGATATATGTCACCTGGGACATCTTTAGAGAGATGAGGAATGGGAAAGAAAGGTTGATGTGATGATGGTTCCAGAATTCTCCACCCTGGCACAAATACAGGGAGGCTGTGCACAAAAAGCAGTCCTTTGGTAGCACTTGCATTTTAAAGATCCATGGGAACCAGCTGGGGATGCGGTGCTTCTATCCTGGCATCAAATAGCGTAGTTCCCATGGTACTTGTGGGGAAGTTTTGGCCACCAAAACCAAATGAAAAGCCCATGAAATTATGCCTAAATCATTGCTCTTGGCCAAACATATCAATAATGCCTTGGACATTATAGGCAATCGACCACCCAGGATATCCGGTCAGCTAAACAATGTCCCAGCTGTCACAAAAAGACCCCAGCCAAGAGTAGAGTCATTGCCATTGGTGGAGAGAGGACCGTCGTGATGATTAGTGCAGCAGGAATGGAACCAGATCCTGCCCAGGAGGATCCTGTTTGAGACTGCAATACTCACATCTCCAAGTGCCAAGTTATAGCCCAGCCAACCCATTAACTGTGTCCCTCTGCACAAGGTCACATTTCTAGCCCCAAGGACTGGATCCTGCACCACAGTGCCACTCTAACCAGAGGCATGAGAGGCCACTACAGAGACCAGGACATGACATCCCACCTCAGAAGCCACTATTACCATTTCCCATCTGCGCTCTCCTGTCCCTTCACCAATCCTCATTCAGTCACATCAGTCCCCACCTGTGGACGAGCATCACCCAGCACTTACCTATCCCTGGCATCACTTCCTGGTGTAACTCTCTAATTGTGGCTGTGCTGTCCAGACCCTCTGGGGGGTCTCTGTATTCCCACTCCCCACAGTGCTTGCTGAAGGTGGAGCCCTTATAGACTCACAGAAGCGGACCTCCCCCAGGACTCAAGATCCTATCCCACTCCAACCAAAGGAACCAAAGTTGCTCCTTTTTCATTTGTTCCACACAGAGAATTTACACATAAATTTTCTTAAAAACGAACTGCTTGGAAGAAAATACAGCTTGACAAAAACAACAGGATGAGCTGTCCTCTAAAACAGGCTAATACCACATTCCGTGCCAGTGGATACGAGCTCTCAGGCAGGTCCTCAGCTAAACACTGCCAGTTCAGCAGGGTGCTACCCCAAGCTCAACCCACACAGAGGAGCCCGCAAAGCCCCCGAGCCCAAAGCACAGCGTGTCCTCCACCACCTCCACCAGGTGTGCTGAGATAATATCTGAAGGCCAGTGCCCCCTGGAACGCCTGGCCTAGCCCTGCACTCTGCTCCGGAGCGAGCAGGACCCGGCAGGTTCCTCCTAAGAAGGGAGCGGGGTAGGGGCGCTGCGGAGCTTACACAGGGAAACGAAGGGGACAGACATGTCTTCATGAACCTCGAACATCTGGGTCAGGGCCGACTGCCCACAGCACTGGGTGCAGGGTATACACTGGCCTCCAACGCTGCTCTGAACCCTCCCTTCAGGTGCTGCTAGATTGGTGTATGGGTTTTCGTCCCCACAGCCACACTCTAGCCTTTCATTGTCTACACTGCAGGATCCTAACACTTGGTGTCCACAGGACAGGCCCTTCATCTGAGGTCACCCAAAAACAGAATGAGCAGCCAAAGGCTTGAGAAGCCAGAGCTCTGGGCCCAAGTCTGGCTCTTAAAATGATGCAGGGCAAGTGTATTGAGCCTCAGTTTCCTCATTTATTAAGGGGAGACGTAACAAGCTACCCTGATGAGAGCAGAGCTCCCCACAAAGGTAAGGGCTCGTTGCCCATTGCAAGAAGCAGAGCCAAGCCCAGCCCTGCCCCAAGGCACAGCCCAGGAGCAAGGCAGCAAGGAGGCCAGGAAGGGGCCAGCAGGTGAGCCCAGCCAGCCTCCCGCCTCTCCCCACTGTTCTGCAGCCTCTTCACAGCAGATGATAGCTTCGGAAGCAAAGGGCTCAAGAAGTGTCCACCCCATGAGATTTCCAGAAAACATGGAGCAGACAGTGCAGGCCTCAGTAACCTTGCCCGACAGCCAAGCCGGCCTTCCCAACAGGGGTGGATGACCAGAAACGGACTTTTCTGAAAATGGCACATGTGTGGGGAGGTGCAGAGAAAGAAATTCCACCACTTGATGCAAACACCAAGGACTCAGACCCACTGCCAACCTCCTTTACCACCTGGGGAACCATCTCCCCTAAATGAGCCTCAGGCCTGCCCTTGACAGGCTCCCCCTTGGGTTACTCCAGGCCCTGCGCAGCCCCTGCACTGTGGCTCTCAGCACCCTGAGGTAGGCTCAGCATCTGTGGGTGATGGCACTGTGGGCACAGACCCAGGCTGCTAAGACACAGGGCTTGCCACAGCAATCCCTGTAACACGGTGGCAAGCAGAGGGACCTTGTGGGAAGGGCTGACCCTATGGGCTGTGCCATGCCTCCTGACAGGAGGGAGGACAACAACAAGCAAGCTTTGTCCTTCTAGAACTCTCTCCCATGGAGGCCCCTCTGCTCAGGAAGTTGGAAGTTACTATCTTCCTCTAGTTTGCTGCCACCCTCTGTCCCTACACTGTCCGCCAAAGGCTAGCCTGGCAGTTCCAGAGCCCTGCAGGCCTGGCACAGAGCAAGGCTGTCCAGCTACAAGGCTGGCTGGCTGGCTGGCTGGCTTTCCTCATGTTCCCTGTTTCTGTTCCTGGGCTCAAGCCCAATTCCCAGTGCCCGCGGCCTCCTGCACCCACCTAAGCCCATCACCAGGCCCATCCCTCCTATGCATCCCCACTCCCGCGACTCTCCCCTCCTCCTCCCCCTCCACGCCCTTCCCACATCCTACTTCTCACCTCCAGATAGCGAAAGGGTTTCCCAAGCTGTCCCCCTGTCCCCTCCTCCTCCTCCTCCACGCCCTTCCCACATCCTACTTCTCACCTCCAGATAGCGAAAGGGTCTCCCAAGCTGTCCCGCTGTCCCCTCCTCCTCCTCCTCCATGCCCTTCCCACATCCTACTTCTCACCTCCAGATAGCGAAAGGG
>PVLD010007462.1:0-45501 GCA_004027595.1 Dinomys branickii | reverse complement strand
CCCTGGGCCTTGCTGCTAGCACTCCAGCCTGTACATCACATGCACACCCAATCTCCTTCCCATACGAGGCCTGTGCCCCACCCACACCAATGGCCTGCATCTCCTCCTGGGCAGGGCCGCTAGCCTGCACGTGTTTTCTACAAAACACCAGAGGCAACCATTTCATACTTCGCAGGACACAGAGTCTCTGCCACAACCACCACACACAGCTCTCCCTGAAGCACAGAAGACAGGCAAACAAAAGCCGGGTCTGTGTTCCAGAGACGCCCACATTACAGAAAAGGCAGGGGACCCCTATGGAACACACCTTCCCTATGCCGTGCTGACTCCAGCATCGCAACCACCTGCCCCTCCGTGGGAGGCCCTCACACACTCCAACCCCTTTCCAGGATCCACACTCAACTGTCTCTGTCCTCTCAGGCTTGGAGGAAGGTTTTCCCTTGTCATGAGTCTTTGGTTCCCACCACTCTCGGTTTAAAAAGCATCCTTCCCTCCCAGGACCCCACCTCCTCAGTCCTCCTGGTGCAATAGTCTGCTACCTCGGAAGCAGTTGTACAAGGACCAGGGTACTGGATGATTAAGCTTGTCAGCCTCAGTGCCCGGGACAGGTGACAGGCATGAAGACTTTACACTGGATAAATGAGCACATGTCCTCATGGGTCACTCAGTGCCACACCCTGGCCTATGTGCCGGGTGCAACACCCATCGCCACAGCAGAGAGGATGAGGAAGGAGACAGAGGTGGCTGATGGCTACTGAAGTTGCTTCAAGCACAGTGAGAGACCTTCTGGTGGCCCCTCCAAACTCGTTCCTAAATTTCCCAACATGGGACGGTAGTGTCGCACATAAGAGGTAAAAGTGGCTGGCAGAGGAGAGTGTCACCAGTGCTCCCCAGTCCTAGGAAAGGTGAATGTCCCACTAATCCAAGGGGGCCCTGCAGACTGGCCCTGCAGACCAACCCAAGGGGAATGTTAGGAATGGGAGCACAAGCCCTGGCCAGGCCAAGCTCTGATGGTCACCAGCTGTCCTTCATCCCCACTGTATGCCCTGATATAGGTGTCACTACAACACCAAAAGCCTCCTTACCGATCTCCCCCCCACGTCTTCTATACCAAACTGTCTGCACCCTGCCCTTCCCCTGCTCTATGTCTCCAGAAGGCCTCCAGGAGGGGCCAGGGAACTGGGCACAGGACTGCTGAGAAGACACCCAGACCCTGGTTGAGAAGACACCGTGAGTTCAAACAAACCAAGCAAGCTGGGGCGCTCAGTTCTCCTGTAACCCGGGCAGTGCACTTGCTCTCTGCCAGGCCCTGTGTACTTGGTTCTGCGGGGTGACACAGAAGGGGCATGTTCCACCCAGGCTTAGGACACTGGCCCAGGAGGGAAGACAGCACAGAGGATGGGGCCCAGGTGATGATGGGGCAAAGAGGAGCCCAAAGCAGGCCGAGGGCAATGTGGCATGGACACACCACCCCGGGAGGGGACATGTGAGGAGGACTCTGGGCAGAGGAGTGGAGAGGGGAAGCAGAGGCCTGTGGCTCAAGGTAACTGGCATGTACCCAGGCCAGCATCTGCCTCACACATCCCAGGCCCATTCCACAGGGTGCCTCCCCTCCCCAGACTCCACAAACAAAGGTTTTGAGTGAGTGTCCAAGACAGGCCTGCCTCCCCGATCCCCATTCTGGGGACCAGTGAACAGAGGGGAGGGTGGACATTCACACTAGATACAAACATGGACAGGTCACGGAGAAGCCCAGGAGAGCACCTCAGACCCTACCAGGTACTCTCCAAGCTCCAGAGAGCCCCAGACTGACACACAGCCAAGAGTGGTTCTGACAGCTGGACCTGAGGCTACATCAGAGCCAACCCAGGGCCACGCTGCCTCTCCCACGGTGCGTCAATGCCAACATCTCTACCCAGCAGGCCCCAACAGGGATGCGCGCTCTTCAGTCCCACATCCACCCACCACAGGAAGTCCTTTGAGGTGAACAGATCTGAGGAGAGGCACAAGGTTGCCAGGGGCCCACTCCTGGGCCCTGCCCAGCTACCAACTGGCTATAGGACCATGGGCAAGTTACTGGCCACACTGGGCCTCCTGCTCCTTGGGTTTAGGATGGGAATCTTGGCAAATCCTTGGCAAGTCCTAATATCTAGATATCCACATGAGTCCCTACTGGACTGTCATCTCTAAGGGACCCTAAGCCTTTTCCAAGGAAAGAGGAGAGACAGTGGAGGGCAGAGCTAGGAAAAATGGTTTTGCTCTCTCCCAAGTCATAACTTGGGTGCATGGCTCCCTGCAACCCAGGCCACAGTTTCCTATCTCTGCTCTAAGGACCTTTCCCACAGCTAAGGATTCCCGTAACTCCCAAGGGCTCCATCATCCCCCCACCCAGCCAATCAATCAGAGACATTCCAAGCTAAGGGAGCTGATGGACAGAATAGGGGTGCAGGCTGGGGCAAGGCAAGGCACCCGTACCACCTCCAGCTGGGCTGGGGCAGGGCTGAGAGCTTCTTCCCACTATACTCCCAACACCTGGAGTGGTAAAGCAGGCTCTCCTTAAAAGACTGTCAGTGAAACAGAATCAGGGCCCTGCACTGGCACTTCTGAGAAGGCATGGGGAAGTAATGGCGAGAGTGGTCTCTCCTGAGAGTCTGATTCTCTTCCTTTCTTCTCTGGATGGCCATCCCCATGGACTATGACCAGGCAGCTTCCTGAACCCACACGAGCTATAACACCTAACTTCTGGGCAGCGTCCCTTGGTTTATGAAGAATTTTTATAGCATCATCTCCTATACAGGTCATCCATCCACCATCACCCATGAGGCCAAACCAAAACTAAGACCAGGCCCCAGATCAGAACATGCAGAAAGTGAGGCTGTGGGGAAGACACCAAATGATGCCGGTTTAGCAACCTGCTGAGAGACAGCATAAAAGAATAGGACTTAGAGTGCAAAAGCTCTCAAAAAGGTAGGGTTGGGGCTTTGAACTTCTCTGGGAAGACAAGGAATACCAGCAAGAATGTGGGCAAGCTGGGAGATCCTCCTGGTGGGTCAGCATCTCCCCAGGTGCACTGGCCTTGAGGGACTCTGGAGAAGCCTGGTAAGGTCCAGAGAGATAGGCAGACCTTGCCCGACCATGGTCATCACGCCCGAGGCACTTGGAGGCCAGCTGTCTCTAAGCAGGGGGCCCCAAGAGGGAGGGGAAGGGGCATCGTGAAGACAACTTCCCTAACCAGGTGGGCATGTGCACTGTGCTGGGATGGGTGTCCAGTATATCAAGGAGTGCCCTACTCAAGTCTACACTGGCAGTATGAGCAGGAGACACTGCTGATCCTAGGCACTCACCTCCCATTCAGACTGAGGCACCCACTGTCTCACATCAGCCAGGTCCTGTCTCCTGCAACTGTGCATAGGTTGAGCTACTGCTGATGTCCTTCGAGCCCAACCAACCTGCTCAATCTGAAACAGCCTCTGTACCCACTACCCATGACTTCGCTGTTCCTCCCCTCCTCTGCGCTCCTTCACATGTTGTCCTGAATTCTTTGTTCTGGGCATGTGCGTGAAAGCATGAGTGTGTGTGTGCATGTGTGCGTGTGTATGACCTGCCTGACCAATCTCTTCAGCAAAGAGCCTACTACAGTCCGTAGTGTGGTAGGAGGAGGGCAGCTTAGTGGAAGGAGAGGATGAGTGGGAGCCCAGGCTGCACACCCATAGTGCCACACGTCCCCTGTCATGGTACTGATGCTTATTTCATGGTCTGACCCTCACCAAGAACATAGACCACAAATCCAAGACTGTGCGGTCCTCACCTGTCAAGGTATCCCTAGAATCTCACATAAGACCTTACATGTAACCCGTGGAGCGTGAGTAGATGGATGGGTAGGTGGATGGATGGGTGGATGGGTGGATGGGTAGATGGGTAGATGCGTGAATGGGTGCATGGATGGATCAGTGGATGGATGGATCGATGGATGGATGATGGATGGATGGATGGATGGATGGATGGATGGATGGAAGGTTCAATGTTTAGACAAACGAATCTCAGAGTCTTTGGAGTCAGATGCAGATTTGAAATGGCAGTCCATCACGTCAGCCATGTGATCTTAGATATGTGATCTAATCTCTCTAAAAACAAGAATACCAATATGTCATTGTGTAGGAATTCAGTAAGACAGAAAGAGAATTGGCTAGGCCACTACCTGACAATTAGCTGATAGCTGGTAAATGGGAACTGTGACACTACTCCAGTACCCCTGTGGTGTCCAGTACCATACTGGGCTCTAACAGGTGTTTCATACTTGCAAGACAAATTCTTAAATGACTAAGGAGTGGAGAGACCACAACCCTACCAGCTCCTTCCTGCCTCTTGGGCCCCTCACCTAAAGGAGGACTTTCAGTGCTCTCCCTGCCATCCTGAACAGATCTCATACAGCTCCACAGTGCTTCCCCAGACTTTCAGCCCACTCTGGCTCCAGTTCTGAGCTGCAGAACCCTCACCTGGACAGATGTGCATGTGGTGAAGACACTGGTCCCCAGGCTGCTGCTGTCACTGAGGTCATCTGGCAAAGGAGTCTTCTCAACCCAAGGGTCCTGGGTGGCCTTGAATGAGGGGTTCTTGGGGGACACGTTCACATCTGTGCCATTGCCAAAGGCCTGGATGGCATTTCCTAGGGAACGGAGGGACAGACACGTAGGAAAATCAGGACCCGCTTCCACCCCTTCTGCCCCAGCTCCTTGCTGAATGCTCTTCCCTGGAACAACCCAGACACTGCAGACAGACAGTAGTACATCAACTTTATTTCAGACCTGCAAAAGTTCCCATCTAGAGGGGAAATGGCCACAGGGAGGTAGGAAAAGACTTAAACCCCATTGGAATAAACGCACAGATGGGAACTGCAGCAGAGGAAAGTGGGAAAGAAAGAGGTGTGAAGGGTGACAGGTGGGAAGATGCAGGGACACAGAGCTGTGCCAAGAGTGGCAGGGCCATAGGTGCAGCAGACCCTCCTGGGAAAGCTCCGCCCCATGCCCCAGCTCCCTCAGCACAGAGTGTCCCACTCACTCGCTGACCCGAGTGCTTCCGGGTCCTCACTGCTGGCTTCTCAAGGGCTCCAGACTCGCCCTCCTTCCTCTCTACACCATCAGTGCCTCCACCTCCATGCTGTCAGCTGGCACTAACTCACTGGGGGCCACTGTGACTAGGCTCTGCCCTTAGACTCAACGCGATAAAAAATCTCCACCTGCATGTCCCACAGGCGCTTCAAAGTCCTACCTGGATTAGGCATCTCCTCCTGCCACTGCCAACAATTCCCTCCCGTACAGTGCTAATCCTGAAGATGTCATCTCTATCTACCCAGGTACCCCAAGACAGAAAGACAGAAACCCGGGGAACAAGTGAGGGCCACCCCACGGTGCCGCCCCACCCAGCCTGGCAATCAATCAAGGCCACCTCCTGAAGATCCTTGCACTCCACCTTGTCACCATCCCACCGCTCTCTTCACAGTCGGCACTGTCCTCTTCCCTGAGCATCATTACAGCCTTCTTACAGGACTCTTTTCATTGGGTCACCCATGAGAATCGTATGCCTCACCCCAGGGACCTCCACACCACAACCTGGGAGACCACCTGCTGGCATCTTTCAATGACCCTATACCCAGTGCCACCTGCAGAACCCAAAAGCCCAAAGCCTTCAGATCTTCAAGGGAAGGAGGCTCTTTGTCGGCCCAGACAACCGTCATCCCAGTCATCTTCAGCTCTATGTACTTCGCATTTGCTTCAACAAACTCATCTTCTGCAGAGGCCTGCACCCTGCCAGCAGAGACCAGGAGGTGCTCCCTCCCTCTTCAACTGACCAAGGCCCAACTATCTTCAAGGAATACAGCCTCTCAGAAGTCCTCAGGCCACCTGCTCCTGGAGGGTGTGGTGGCCCCACCAGAGCCCCTGAAGAGCCCCATGCAAAACTGCACTCTCAGACTCCTGCAGTGTGATCACAGGGATCTCTGTTTACCTCCCCAAGGCTGCATGTTCCTCAATGACATGTTCCTCAGTTTCTACCCCCAAATTCCCGGTGCCCAGCGGAGAGGAAGGAAGAAGATGGATGGACAGATAGACAGGAAGAAGCAAAGAAAGAGGAAAGAAACTTGCAGATGGACAGTCCAGCAAGGAGTGTCCAATTGCAAAGCTCATAGCAGACCAAGCTTGACTATGCCTGCACTTTCCAGATTTTGGATAAGGAGTTATTTAAAAGAAAGTCACAGATTCCAGGAAAAATACTTGTAAAAAAGACTTAAGGTGGGAAGGCTCTGTCTCCAGAGGAACCTGACTGAAGCTGTCAGAACAACAGACACCTGCCAGGTGTGGTGGCAAACACCTGTAATCCCAACACTTGGGAGGCTGAGGCAGGAGGATCACCATGAGTTTGAGGCCAGCCTGGGCTACGGAGGAGTTCAAAGCCAGCCTGGGCTACATATAGCAAGACCCTGTCTCAAAAAGATAAATAACAAAAGTTTTCACACTGTGCTTGACATAGGCTCAAGTACTCTCATGATAAACTGAAGCAGGTCCACTGACCTCAGTTGTGAATCTCCTAGAGCTCAAGACCCATGGTCCCTGAAGTCAGCATTCATGGTGGCCACCACAAAGGAAGGAGCAACAAATAGCCAGGGAAGGCAAGTCCAGGGCCCCTCCCAGGGAGCAAGCGAGAAGCAGGTGTCCTGGGCACCGCGGAAGGGGAAGAGGCTCCCTGACTCACGGAGGCACGGGTTCTCAGTGAAGTCCCTCAGGAATTTCTCACACTCCTCCTCCCTGTTCCCACTGCCACGACAGCTGCACCAGGGTGACACTACGATGCTGGTGGGGTTGGATTCCACGTAGTTGGGGGTCATATCAAACCCTGGGTGGGGAGAGAGGGAAGGAAAGGAAAAAGAAGAGGGCCTTTCCTCTGAGCCCTCTGACATCAGGCAAAACAGGGCAGAGTGTCCCCCTGTCCTGGAGAGACACACACACACACACACACACACACACACACACACACAGCCATCCTAACTGAGCACTATTATCCCAGGGACCTCAAGATCTTCAGGGACAGAAAGCCAAGGCTTCAAGGACACCAGGTTCCTCATCACCAGGATAGCAGGGACAACCCTACGGCCCTGCCCATTCCACACAGCACCTTTGCTTTCACCCTGGCCAACAAGCAGAGAGTGTCCAGCTCTAGAGCCAGGGGGACAAAGGTGCCCACCCTGGGTTGGGTCCCAGTGCTAGTGTCTACCAGCTGGCTGAGCCTGACCAAGCAATTCCATCCTCTAGCCTCAGCCTCCCCATCTGTAAAATGGAGATGCCTACACCTTTCTATTAAGACATGCAGGGAGAACTCAATCAGACAGAACCTAGAACGTCAGAACCATGAAACAGATGTCTTCTCTTCCTATTTCCAAAGGCTTAAAAGGCCTCTGGGGCCTTCCCCAACACCCCGTTTCATAAAGATCTGGTTACCCATTAGTCCCCTGAAAAGCTCTGTCTGGATCTGCCACAGAGAAAGCCGACCTCAACCTGACTCCCACCCATTCTGAGCTGGACCATGGCACCTGCCCTTTACTGCTGGGACAACAAGAGATCTCAGCAAGTGCAGAGGACACAAGAGCTTACCGATCATGCCCGTGTAGGAGCCCAGACACGCCTGGTAGTTGTCGGCAAGGCAGCTGGTGAGTGTGCGGTAGGAGGCTCGACAGTTGGTGTGGAAGTCCGCCAGCCGGAACCTGCATCAGAACAAGACCCAACAGAAGAGAGGAGTTCAATGTAGCATCCTTCATGCCTCTTCTGCCAAGCCAGAGGCAGAGTGACTCCCCTTGCTGCTCCTCCGGCTGGGCTGAGGATGCCAGAAAGAAGGAAACGTTTATCACTTAATGGTGGACCAAATGTTAATGTCCTCAAGCTGTGAGCAAGTTGTGGACAGAAAAGCCCCATGACCAATGACCAAAAGGTCCCGAAAAGGGACAGCAAGATCACACTCTCAGTGGCTCTCTCCATGAGAAGGACTCAGGCTGAGTAATCAGAGTGCCAGGGCCAGGGCAGGAGAGCTGGGCCCTAGTTCCTGCCTTGCAGCACTGCTGGGCAATCTCGCCCAAGTTCCTCAACACATCACTCTTTGCACTGGAAAAATGGGTCCTCATAAGAGCTATCTGAAGCTCAAAGGAGCCAGCCCCTGAGAGGAGAAGAGTCTCTTTAGAGACATCTCACAGGTATTTCCACTAGAGCAAAGCCCCCTGCCACCTTTGCACCACCTCCCCAAGCCCTCTGAGCAGCACCAGTCTTGTCCTTCTCTGGGCACTGCAGCAGGCCACCACCCATTCCTCTGACACTGCAGCTTAACCACTATGCACAGCTCTGTGCTCCCTCCTCAGCCATGAGCTGCTTCAAGCCCGTAACTGTCCCCAGTCCCCAGTATCAGAGTGAAACAGAGCACGTTACATGGAGCACCAGCACCCAAGTCTAACACTCATGACGGCCCCCATGCCTTCCTCCTCCTAGCCCCATACTCTGGCTGGGGAGTCAGCCTGGGCCAGAAGGGTGCTCCCTACCCAACAAGTCAAACAGCAATCACCACCTCTCACAGGTGGGTGTCCTTGGCTGGGTGGTCTCTTTCACATCCTCAGTCTCACGCAGACCTGGGAACTGGTGACAAGACCTTGTTCACAGCACCGTCCCAGTAATGATCACAGAGCAGGCCTTCGGAAACCAGTGTCAGCCAGGCTCACAGGGAGGACCCAGGTCACCTGGGCTCTTCCCAGGCTCTTGACACAGAAGGGACCTCACAAAGCAATCCTCAAGTTCACCCCAAATTCAGCTCCCCTGGTTCTCCGCTGGAACTGTGTCCCATTTGAGAAAGGCACATGTAGAGAGACAGGGGACAAGAGGTGGAGAGACACTAAGCTCGCCTGAGCAAGAAGAGAGCCCCAGCTTCCAAGGACGGTGTCGATGCCTGCAGAAAGAACCCACCAACATGCAAGCCCAAGGGCAGCAGGAGGAATCTGCCCGCTTCCAGAGAAATCCTTCTTGCCTGGAGGCCCCACAGTGCTGGGAGGGGATTTGGGAGGGAGGAACCCTCTACAGCACCTGACCCCAGGCCTTGTGCATATGCCTCAGGCCCCTGAAGCCGGTGGAAGGTCACAGAATCCAGGGACGGGTGTTCTCAGCTCAGCTCTGCCCTCTCACTGGAGACTGTGAGCAAGTCCCTTGCTTCTCAGGAACTCATTTCCTGGTCTCTTCCTGCTCTGGGTTGGTGAAAAACTCCCGAAGAGGATGATGCCATCACATCATACACTTTTAAATGGTGAAAACGGTAAATAAAGTTTAAGTGATTTCCCCACTGTGATCTTTAAGATGGTACCTTCAAATCCATCTTTATCATTTACTCTTCACAAATATCTGTGAAAAAAACCCGTGTGTCTGACAAGTGATTATTATTATCCCATTTGACAGACTGAGAAAGCTGAGCACCAGAGAAGCTAAATTAGGTGAAGATCACAAAGCTTGAAAGCAGCGGAGCCAAGACTCAAACTCAGAACTCCAGCAGCAGGCAGATCCTCTTCCTGGCAGGCCCCACAGCTCCCATGTGCAAATGAGGGGTCCTAGGCCCTTGAGGGTCCTTTCAGAGCCCTCATTCTGTGCCTCTAAAGGCAATGTCACCTTCCACAGGAAAGGAGCAGGAAATGTGTGGTCATCTCTGCCTTCCCCGCTGCCCATTCCTGCACCGTCTGTCTCTTTACCGCCTAGCCCCAAAGGAGAAAAGGCAACTGCAGCCACATTCCTGCCCTCTGCAGGGCTAGACTTGTCCTTAACCATCAAAGCAGGCATCGGCCCCAATCTGCAAGAGGGCAACTGGGAGCAGGTGGGGTAGAAGGACAGGTGGTCTCTGCCTGTGTCCCAGGCCTTTAGAGACCTATTGGGTAGCTGAAAGGAGGCAGAGAGTGATGCGATTTGGAGACAAAACAAAGTCTGTTGTGAGCTGAACTGAGCCCCTTCCAAAAGCATACTGAGGTCCTCTAAAACCCTGGTAGCTGTGAATGTGGCCCTGTTAGAAAGATAAGGTCTCTGTGTCAGGAGATAAAGGTGGGCCCTATGTCCAGTGACCCGTGTCCTCATAACATAAGGGACATAGATGCAGAGCAAAGGCTTTGTGTCAATAGCTGCAGAGACCAGACAGATACATCTGCAAGTCAGATAACATCAAGGTCTGCCAACCTCGCAGAAGCTAAGAGAGAGGCATGAAACATTCTTTGTTGGAGTTTTGGAGACAGCATGGACCTGCCTTGATCTTAGAGTTTTGGCCTCCAGAGCTGTGAGAGATTTGTTTCAAGCTGCCCAGCTTCTGGTACTTTGTTATAGAAGCTGCAGGAAATAATGCAACACTTTTGAAGACAGCAGTCTTTTGGCCAATGGCCAAATCTCCCTCCAGAAAGAGCCAAGAGGGTGGTTATCAGGCACCGTCACTGAGCAGGGCTGCAGGTGAGTGAGGCAAGACCTAACCTCAGCTCCTGTGGGGTGCAGCCCCTGCAGAGAGGGATGAGATGGTCCCTAGACGGTCATCCTTGCTCCTGCCACGTGACTGACAAGACTGAAAATGGGAATGGCATGGTTGTTCACACAATGTCAGAAGGGAAGGCCCAGCAGTGGCATCCAAGCCACAGGCAAGGAGTCACTGCTAGCTCACTCCTACAAAACAACATTGCCTGCCACAGCAGACCTGAGAGCCCCAGCTCAACCTTCATGTGTTGGGAGCCTGCTAAATAGCTCCAACCCCCAGTGGCACACAAGACCTTGCACCGCTCTCGCTCTGCAATCAAGAACCAGACCAGAGGATCTTGGCTGGCTTACCATTCATAGGATCTCTCAAAATGTCACCAGCTCCACAGGCTGGAGAATGGAGAGGTCATGCGCAGGAGGAAGTGTCAACAGCCCTTTAGGGGATGCAGAATATTTCCCTGATGGGCCCCAGAGAGGCCAGGAATCAGGAGGAGAGGCAGAAGCACAGGAAACAGCCAGGGAATGGAGCCTAGACCCAAAGAGACAGAGCGGCTCCTCAATGAGTGGAGGGGGGCTGATCCAGCTGCTGTCACATGGTCATGCTCAGTCGCTGGCTGCAGCTGTGTGACTCTAGGCTGGCCTGCTGTGTCTCTAGTACTCAGTGTCCTCAGCTGTCATAGTTAAAGTGGACTGCCAATTTGATTGTCTTGTGTGCCACTCAAGGGATTAAAGATTAAGGCACAATTCTGGGTGTGTCTGGGTCCCCAGGGAACTCTCTCTGGCCTGTCACCCCTTCTCTCTGGCACTGTTCCCTGCCTCTGTTTCCCAGCCACTGTGAACTAAGCAACTCTGCTTCACCAGGAAAGCTTTGTTCTTAGCAGCAGAAACGGAGGACCAACTGCCCTACCATCAGCTGACCATGGACTGAATCCCCTTTAACTTGTGTGTGTATCAAGTACTGGGTCCCAGTGACAGGAAAGCTGCTACTATACCAGTTCATAAACAGTGAGGGCCACGTCTGCCTGTCTCCACACAAGACTGCTGTGATAAAGATCCGACAGGTGCGAGTGAGCTCACAAAGAGCAGAGGCCTGGTACACAGGCGTCATCTTCACTTTCCTTCCTGACACATGCGTCTTATCCCTGCACTGTGCCTGCTATTGCCAAGTGCAATCAGGAGGCAGCTTTACCTGGTGTCTCCCAGAGAAGGAAAACAATACCCATTCTCCCTGTGCTGAGGCTACTCTAGGTCCCACCCAGATCAGCATGAGCACATCAGGGAGAGACGGCTTCCTCTTGAGTCCCTGCCAGGCTCCAGACACAGCCGGGTGGCCCCAGGCTTACTCTGGCCTCCTGACTCCCCAGCCCTCTCCGTGCCTACTGAAGACACAGGAAGAGAAGCAAAGGCCCTGGAAACCAGGCAAAGCGCACATAGCGCCTTCTCCAGGCTGCAGGTGGCGCACGGGGGACAACACCATCTCACGACTCTGTGCTGTGGCCTACTTCCTTCCCAGCAGGCCTGTGGGTAGTGCCAAGTCTCAGAGAGGAGACTATGCTGAGTAAAGGCAAGGAGCCATGGGCTTAGACCAGCACACAGTGCAGGGAAGGCAAAAGGAAGGCAAGCAGCTAGCCTTCTGTTTGTCCATTTCTCCATTCTCAGCACTGACACAGCCTTGGCAAGAGAGAGTGACAAATGGACCCATTTAGGAGGTTGCCACGGCCAAGTCTCCAGGAGGCCTCTGATTGCTCAAGCTTCTCTCTGCTTCTCAAAGCACAGTTAAGGCCACAGTAGCAGGCTCCCTCTGCCAGCATCAGAGACCAAGTGGTGTCAATTTCCTTTAAGGCCTTGACACACTTCAACTCCTACCAAGATGGGAACCAGCTACGTGAACACTCCAGCCCATTCCTGGTAGGCGCCATTCTCCAAGGCAAATGTTACCCTTTCATAATACGTGGCCCGCCAGCTGGTATGCCTGCACCATCTCTCGGCCAGATGTCACTCTTCCCCCATACATCAGGAGGTCACTGGTCCCTTGAACTCCGTTTCCACTGCTAAGAACAGACCTTTCCTGGATCAGTCCCATCACTGCCGATTTCTGCCCTTAATAGCCCCAGAACAGAAACGGCATAATGGAAGCATAAGACGGGGAGACCAGCAAACAAATGTCCAGAGAGCAAAAGCAGGAAGCCAGCAAGAGAACCAAAGTCAGCCAAGCCGAGCACCTCCCCACTGAGATGGAGACAAGGCTGCCAAGGCAGCCCGGGGCAGCGGGTGAATCTGTCCAATGAGCACAAACCGTCACTGGGCCTGTTTCCCCAGCAGCTGCAGCCCGTTCAATCACAGGGAAGCAGCAGCAGGCGGCAGAAAAGCACCTGACCTCCATTTTAATAAAGAAAAGGTTACCATAGTAAATGCAGACCATCCAGCTAGTTTGAATTATAAATAAATGATGAACTTTAATAGAAGTTCATCGAGGCCATACTTAAACAGTTTTCTGGATCAGACTTCACTGAACATCCTTATTGTGATTTTCTTTTAAGCTCTTCCAACCCTGTTTGATGAGCACACGTGTCCCCCGCCAAAGGAAAAGGGGCAGGGCTCGGTACACAAAGGTCAACTCACACAAGCAGAAATCAACCAGATTTGGGGAGCAATGTCAAGTCAGTTCTCAAAGTCCAGTCCACGGATGAACAGCATCAGTAAGAAGTGGGGATTGCCTGAAATATGAATCTCAAGGCTCTAGCCCCAGTGTGAAAGACTTGAAATTCCAGGGGCGGGGCAGGGCAGGGCAGGGGCAGGGGCAGAGGCAGGGGCAGGGGCAGGGGCAGGGGCAGGGGCAGCGATCCACTTTAGCAAACCCTACAGATGATGCAGAGACAGGCTACAAATCAGGAGAGTAGTGACCTGCACAGGTTTCAGGGCTGGGCTTGTGTACACACACACACACACACACACACACACACACACACACACGTCTCCACAGAGCCACACAGTTGCACTTGGATATACTCTTCTTGGTACTAGACTTTGGTCTTAGCCTGCAGAAAGAGCACAGTTACCTGTGCAGCTGTGATCAGTGAAATCCTCCCTTGACCCAGGCTGTAAACAGCATCCCAGATCTATTTTCAAATTTGACTGGCTTAGAATAATATCGAGGTGAATGACTCCCAGAAGATGCTGACCAATACATGGGATTTTTTGGTCCGAGGGTCTTGTCAGCTTCCCAAAGTTCCTACTAACTGGGCTCTACCAGCTATGTGGCTACTATAAAAATCCATGAGTGTCTATTGGTAGAAGTTAGAAGGAGGAAAAAAGTGGGGGGACAACATTTTTTGAGGACCTACTATAGATCTGCTCAAACCTGTTATTTAATTTTTGCACAATCCTATAAAGTAAACCATATTTCACCATGACAGTCTTTATGCATGGTCACATGACTGACAGCCAGCACACCCTGGCCAGACATCTGCCAAAGGAAACTGTGGTCACTAACACTGTCTGATACAAAAGAAGAGGGTGTTTTAATAGTTCACAAAGGGGAATAAGGACTCCCCAAAGTGTAAAGAACTCATGATAGGCTGCATGGACAACTTATAGGAACAGACAAAATGGCTTTAATAGACCTAAATCCCCCTGGAATGGCAATCTGAGGCCCCCTCCAGGGGTGCAGGGCACAGTTAAGTGGTTAAGTTTCTTGCCACTGAGAAAATAGAACATACCTTTCACCAGCACCACCACCACCGCCCGTGGCTACTTTCTGACACCCCCAGGCCCCCTGAGGGACGATATGATCATCCCCCCTCCCAGCCATGTGCTGCAGGTTGTCACCACTGGGTTCATGAACCTAAGGAGTAACCTGGCTTGCTTCCCTCCTGTTTCCTCTCTGACTACACAGTGCAGACTTATTCTTTCTGCCTAAAACAGCAGCTCTCCTGGGGGAGACCCGAAGCAAGGGGACTTCCTCCTAAAGACAGGTAGTTCTAATCAAGGCCACAGGTAGCCTACTGGGCCGAGGTGGACAGTGACCCAGGCTGGGCCAATCCAAGACACCTTTCTTCTCACTAACATATTCTAGGGATGAGGAAGTAACACAAGCTGCAGTCCTTATGCGAGGTTCTCCTAATGGAGCAGGCAAGGAAGAACGTTTCTGTTCTCAGGTTATGAGCCACCCAGGTGCGATCACAGATACACAGGGGCGACAGTTCTGGCTTCACGGTCACAGTCAGAACACGCACAGACGTAACCTGCAGGGAGAAACAAAACTGGTGCAAGATGCAAGAGTCTGATTTGTGCTTGAACCACGGTGACACACCCCTGCCCTTTGTACATTTTATTACGTAAGCTAATCAATTCCTTTCTTATTTTTCCTAACCCAGTTCTTTCTGTCACTTAAAGAAAAAAATATATTGACTACAACTCAGCTTTATTTGCTAATATTACGTGACCTTCTCTGTCTGAGTTCTAAGTAACCAGAAAAAAAGCACACTGTGAGAAGGTCAACAGGCCAAAAGTCAAATCCACAGTCCCTGTAAGCCATGCAAAAACACTGGGATGGGAGGAGGGCTTCAACAAGGGCAGCTCTGAGAACACATCTGATCAATGGTCAATGGCCAATGCCTGCAGAAAGACAGCCCTGGCACACCCAGCACTCTTTCATTTCCCAGTCTACCTACAGAAGAACAGCTCAAGCTGATGTCAACACCATGGAAAGCCACCTCACTACAGAAGATGACAAGGATGTGAGCTGTGTCAGTATACGAAAATTTAAACATGAGATGATGTTCAGGGATTACAAAGCAAGAGCCTGTACAATATATGCCCCTGGTTACAAATGGGGAAAATGTTAAGCTGTGAACCTAGGAGTCTCCAAAGGAAATTTCAAAAGATGCTAATGAAAGACATTGTTCATTACATTCTCTTTTAATAAAGTTGCGTGAAGGCTGCAATTATTTCTTCAAGTTTCATTGAATGAGGCTTCAAGAATCCTGAGTTATTATAAACGATGATTTTTCTATGCCTTCAGTTAGAGAAAACGTTACTGGTTCTGGATGCATCAGTAAATCCAACTCACTTTCTGTCCCAAAACAAAGAAGCTGAGACAGAAAAGCCCCCATTTCAAGGGAGACCTAGCTCCTCGCACCTGGGCAGCCACAATTCCTGTGAGCATTTAGGGTCGACAGAGCTCTGTGGCCAACCCTGGCAAAGGGCTGCCAAGTTCCTCTGGGCATGCCACAGACCTCAGGGTTCCAAGTAGGAATGCTTGATCCCCTTCCTCAGAGGCCCTGAGTTCTTCGGGAATCCCTGAGACACCGCCCAAACCTCCTCCACAGAAGATGGTACTTACCTGGTGGTGCCCAGATGATGGAATGAGATCTCTGACGAAGAAACGTGTATGAGTGCTGGGCAGCACCCAGTGTACTGAGTCTCTGCCAAAGCTCAGACACTATTAATAAGCACCGCCCATGTTAAAAGAGTGCCATAGCACGTGTTCACACCAGTATCACCCCACGGGACTCTGACAACCATTCTCCCACATGGGGATTACTGCCCCCCATTTTACAGGCAAAGAAATGGAGACTTAGGAGGGTTAACTAACAACACTTCAAGAGAAAGGCTAGAAGACTTAGATTCAAATCCAAGCTCCAAAACCAGATTTTTCCTTCCACCATCCTGTCCCTATCCACCCACATATCCCCTCTATTCCCTGACCCTCTCCCAGCATCCTGAAACCACAGAATGAAAGAGGCTTATTTTGCTTTTGGGGCCACACGAGATCACTAAGTGCCGTCTCATCCAATAACAGTTCCAGTCTGGAACTCACTGAGTACCCCCTCTCTCCTCCAGGCAAGCCGTGAAGGCATCCAGGAGAGATAGAACAACCTGGAAGAGGGCGGTGTTTGGAGCCTCTGGAGCCCAGATTACCAGAGCAGACAATGAGATCCAGGCCACCACCAAGAGACCAACATGCCCACCCCATGGTGGGCCCACACCTGCTCTGGGAGAAGGTCAAGAGGGTCTAGAAGAAGCAGAAGCCAAGCTAAGCCCCCTAGATCTCCCCAGAGATCCAGGGCCAGAGGTGGGAGCCACGAGCATTTCCTTCTCCAAGAGACCATCGTGAGACACATCCCCTTATGTCCTCTGAAAACAAATTCCCTTTTCCCCACTTTCCCTCATTCCTTCACCTATGTTCCAAAACTATTACTACCGAGTAAGAGGAGAAAATAATTAAAAGTATACATCATTTGATTTTAATTGAAGGACTGTTCTATTTCATTGAACTGCTAAGTAAGCTGAACAAGAGACTGTGTTTACATAAGCAAACCCCAAGTCACTATAGACTTGCTGTCACATGAAGTTGATATTTATGAAGGATCTCTATTTAATTATTCAGTGAGGATTGACTTATTAGTGTGTTGAGTGTGGCTAGCCTTGAGCTAGGTAGCCAGCCAGCTGAAAGATTCTTTCAACTTTCTCTGAATGCTGATATAGTTCTTGCTGGTGATATGAGGTTAGTCGTCCTCTCCCTCCCCACTTTCTCCCCCGCTCCTGCCACAGAGCCTACTGCTCCCCATCCACCGCCCTTCAGTAGGGGTCAGCAGGTGATCCTGCCAGTTCAAATGGCCTTCCTAAGATTGGTCATGAGACTCTGACACATGAAGTCTCACCACCTTACTTCTTCTGCGCCTAGTACAGCAGTTCCAGCCTTATGCTTCCTACGTGTGATTACGCAGACATCATACTCAAAGACCAGATGCTCCCCCGGCCTTGCTCTTCCTGACCTATTCCCTCCAATCTCCACAAGACGTGTTTCTCAGGCTTTGCGACCCATCCGAACCCTTTTATTCCATGGTAACCCAGACAGCTTTTTGTATCAGATGACCAGCCCTAAAACATAACATGTAGAGAAAAGTTCAGAGCTCAATGCTTCACCTAAATTGCAGAGCTCCTGGAGAGGCAAAACGTCAAGGTGGTTAGGAGCAAAGTCCCGGGCACCTGGATTCAAACTCCAGTCCTGCCAGTCACAAAGGGTACAACCTTGGGCATTGCACTCTTTTAACTGAGAACCTTCACCCACATAAAGGAGCTAACAGGTTCTGGGAAGAGCAATGGACATTGCCATAGAGGGCCTAACACTGTACTTGGCGTGCTAGTGCTGGCTTTGCGTGTCTAAGCTACCTCTCCAGAACTTCCATGGTTTGCATGGGCCATCATTTGCCATCCTGAGCCCCACTGGTAGGTAACTGGGACCCTGACAATCTCTATCACCTCATCTCAACTCTTTCTTAGCTCTCCTAACCCAAAACCTTGTAGCAACACTGACCACACACACTCCCCAAACTTGACGGCTCCTGCCCCTTCACTGCTTCTGCTGCTGAGCACACCTTCCCCACACCAGGTCCTGCTTAAAGCCTCTCCCAGTGCCGAACCTTCCAAACCCAGGTCAGGTAAAGGACCCCCAGAAAACCTCCCGAACGCCCTGCCTCACTCTGAACGTGTTTCACGAACTCCAATCACTGCTTGTATCATCACATCATCATTTATATTTTGCTTCTGTTTCTCCCACTACAAGTCTATTCAGGACAGAAATCATCTTATCCACGCTTGAATCTTCAATGCCCAAAAAAAGTCCCTGACACACAACAGTCACTGAGTGGAGGGATAGAGTGAAGAAGGGATGGATGAGTGGGCAGGCGAGTGGATGGATGGACGGATGGATGGATGGATGGATGGATGGATGGATGGAAGGATGGATGGATAGACGGATGGATAGATGAGCAGTTGGGGAGGAGGATATGCGGGTGGCTGAATGGATGAGTGGTTGATAGGATGGGGGGTGGATGGACGGAAAGATGAATGAATGGACAGATAAATGAGGACAGCATCTGGAAGCAAGAAAAACTCTCCTCTAAACAATAGAGAGTCAGAGAACTCTCGTGACAGCTCCCCTTGAAAACTCAAATCACAGGCAGATCTCAGGCCAACAGCACAGAAAACTGTATCCATGTTCAATTTATCTGGGAACCAAGGTAGCCAAACCCCGGAAAGGGCCCTGCAGTGCATATGTCTTTCTCCCTCCCTCTGATCCTACTTGGTGGCTGTTAAGGCTCAGAAAAGTCTCTCTACCATCTCTGGTAATAGCCGTGCGCTGAAAGAGGCCCAAGTGGCCTGCAAGAATTAACACACATCCTTAATCACCACTCTTAAAGTGAAGAAGTGCCTTGGGAACCTACAAAAGAGAAGCCAATGTGTCCCTGTGGAGGAAGGCTGGAGAAAGTGTCCATTCCGCAGCACACAGAAGGGCAAAGGTAGCCAGCGATGGGGAAGGGTATGGGGTCGAAACATCTGCTGCTGGAAATATCACTGCCTCTCAGTGCTTAGGTGGCTGTGACCCACAGAGAAAGTGTTTGGGGGACTAAATGCAAACACATAAGCTAAAGTATTTCTGAAATTAGAATGTACTGGATACATGTTTAGCATTTTTCTTCTTAATGAAAATAAGAAGAGAACCTGACAGTTCCACTGCACCCTAATCCTGGCTACACAAACAAGCGCCCAGTGCAGGAGTGGGAGCAGAGGTGATAATTGGGGAGAACACAGAGCAGCCTGCACAGTGTGGTCCAGACCCAAAGGGAAGCAGTAGGGAGCAGGAGTGGCTAGTTGGCCTCTGTTCTGAGAAGTACAGGAGCCCTTGGGCCTTCGCACCCTGCCCCAGTGCCTTCTATTCCAGGTCTTCTAGAAGAAGATGCATGGACAAATATTTTTGCTATCAGGCAAATATCTGGGCAGCTATGTCACCACGAGGAGTCTTTCTCATTATATAGACTAAGGAGAATGCTGTGCTTCTCAGAGCAATTTATCAAGGCAACATCCATTGTAAATGACATTTTTCCTGAACTAACAAAAGGATATGAGGCTGGAGAAACTAGCTAAAAGGAAATGTTTAGCTGGTTCCAAAACCACTCAGGAATTTAATTGCCTCCCCGCTTGCCGGCCAGTCCTTTCTCCCCTCCGTGTTCTCCCTCCCAAGTAGAGCCCTCACTCTGCCCAGCCAACCCCAAGCCCTTGAGCCAGGACCCCAGAAAGAGGAGCACGTCGGCCACAGGACTGTGCGGCCCACAGGAAGGGTGAAGACTTAAGCGGAGCGCACAAGACCAGATTATTTGTGGTCCCAACTTGTTGATGCAAGATGAAAAAATACAGCAAACTGCAGCTGCTGAACTCAGCTTTTTTCTTTTTCTTCCTTCTTTACCTTCACTGAGGTTAGTGTTTTACCCAAAGGGATTTAAAAAGTAAAACCTATAAACTGAGGGGTTCCAACCTGTCAGCGTAAGGTCAGGCACATGGAATGCGGTGTGCAGGGAGGACAGAGCATGAGTCTTATGTCTCGCCTGCGTGCAGTAAGCACTCTCACTTACCACCCCACATGCACACCATGCCCTCTGAACAAGGCCATACACCTCTCGGTTGGAAGTCCTCAGGCCCCAGTCAGAAGTCCTTTCTTCTCTGTTCCTACTCCCCAACTCCACAGCAAGTGACAATGCTGGGCCTCCCTCTGACATCACAGGGCTGGACCCCAGGGTCCAGGGCACAGGGCACCGACAGCACTGAGTGCACGGAGCTAGTCCAGCACCGAGCCAGCTCTCACCACAGCTCCCGCATACAGAGGGGAAGCAGCAGAGGCCAGGGAGCAGCTGGTCACTGAAGCCCACTGAATTAGTCACTCACTCTTAGAAACTATGAAGAAACTGAGCACTGTGACCCTGGAGAGTCTGAGAATTTCAACTGGAGTGTTGGCTTCAGCAGAGGAGAAGGTACAGAGTCCAGGTAGTTAATTTTCATAGGACTGAAAAAAAGATGCAACAGCTATATAGCAACACAGCCCCAGGCAAAAGAGAACAAGGAGCCTCTTCGCTGACTCATTAAGTACTTGACAGCATTTATTTTCACACCAGCATACTGGGACACGGAGCAAAGTTCTTCCCATCTACCTGCTCTCCTCACACATGCCATGCAAGCCCGCCAAAACTCAGGCTCAAGGGATGGAGGACACAGGATATAGAAAACCTTATCAGAAGTGAAGACAGGTGAGTGCAGATCCAGGAAGAGAAGCAGGATGGCAAGGCCAGTGGCACTGCAGGGAGGAGACGGAGCCGGCAGTGGGATCTGGAGGCAGAATTGGGAGGTTCCACAGAGGGTCGGAACACACGAACAGATGCCTTTCCAGGGTACTGGGCTCCAGTCTCGCGCAGGACAAGGTGGAAAGAGGTGGCAAGGGCCAGGTTCCCCAGGCCACCGGGAAAGCTTTACGCTCCCCAGGGAAACGCTGAAGGGTTAGAAGGCCTGCACATCTGCTCACCCAGTCCTCAGCCCGGTAGACTGGGGCGGAGGGTGGCGTTAACATCATAGCACATCGAACACCTGTGTAAAACAACCCCGGTTCCTTAATCCCACTTCTGTAAGAGCCATCTGTACAAGACAAGGGTACAACCCTACAATGTCAGCCAGGGCGCAGCCCCTGCAGGTGGCAGAAGACAGGGCTGACTCGACAAAGGCCTAGTGAAGGGAGCCAGATGGCACCAAAAAAAAACGGAGGCTGGTAAGACAGAGTGGGTGGAAAGCCAGAAACTACAGCCCAGGCCCGGGCACACACAGGTGGACTGCACCCTGAGATTCACCCAGAGCAAGTGCACAGGGAGCAAAGCAAATCAGGGCAACTGAGGACATCTGACTTCAGTCCCAAGAACAGTCCTTCTGCCTCTTGCACAGAAGTACCTGTCGGTGATGGTCTCCTCTGGGGGCCTAGTTGTTCTTCATGCTCTTACTGGCTGCCATCTGGCTTTCTGGAAGAATGCCAGATCTCCTCCCTGGCAACCTGAATTTCATCCAGATGCTGCTGGAGGTGAGGATACTGGGAATCAAGAGAAGACTCTATCTTCCATCGCTCTGGCATGGAATGCAATGAGTTCTGATATATACGTCAATCTGTGGCACTGAAGAAGGTAGACCAGTTGTATAGCCAATATCTAGTTCATACACTCCTGAGCAATAGTAGGTCTGCAAGAAATGCTCATAGATATGCCGTCTTAAGGCCTTAAACAGAGTTCTCTTAAACCAGGAAGCAAACTAGAAAGGCAATTTGGGGTCCAGTAGATGGTGATCTATAAGAAAGGATCTGCAAGGTGTACAGTCTCATGTTTTAATAAAGGACCAGGACCCCAAGATTAAATCCATGTGCACCGAAGAAACATACACAAAAGTAAGAAAAATCAGATCCCAGGAGCATTCAAGAGTTGGAGGGATGCAAAGGTCAGTCCCTGTAGGTTACCTTCCCTCTGTGACCACAATCCCAGATTCAAATACAGGCAGACACATCACTGCTTCAGGAAGTGAACCCCTCCTGCTGAGAGCTTGTGGGCGACACATCTGATGTCTTGACAACACTTTGAAGAGAGGATCAGGCCTCAGGCTAGGACCCTACAACAATGCCCTATAGAAGCAACGAGGACCACAATGGACACAAGACCCTGACACAATCACAAGCTGTGGTCTTTCTAGGCTGAGACTTGATCATGTGCACCCTCATACGACAGACCTCAAAACCCATCCCCCCATCCTGCCTGCCTGATCCTACTTTTAGTAGGAACAGAGGAGGCTGCCGCTAGATGCAGGGACAACACGCCACCCAAGTGTCCACCTTCAAAGCACAACCAGCCTAGAGTGTGAGAAGAGTCAAAGACTAATACAAGTTTGAGGTCTCCTCCCAAAACAGACTGGTCAAATTGTAAGACCTGCTGACCAGCTCTCACTACAAGGAAGTGAGCTGCTGTAGTCAGTGACAGGAAACTGAAGGCGTGAGCAAGGGGGCCAGGGCAGAAGCCCTATGCAGAAGCCCAGTGCCCAGTGTGGGGCAGGGAACGCCACTAGCAAGCTAAGCCAGCCCAGACACTCAGGCTCAAACCTATACTTTGCAAACCAATATTTTTATGCTGTTTATGTGTTCTATAATTATTTCCTTTTAGTCCGCCTGCCTTTGCATTTACTAAAGGACCTACCAAACTAATAATAAATAATCATAGGTAACAATTTTGAGTGTTTACTATGTGTCTGATAGGCACTTCTAAAAGCATTAGTGCATTTAGTCCTTACAAGCACCCTGAGGCAGACAGGTAGCTCAACATTCTCCATGTTACAAAGAGGAAAGCCAAGGCTTGAGGCAGCAGTGACTTGTGCTAGGCTGGAATGAACCCAGGTGTGTCTATGGAGTGAGGTTAAGGCTGTTCCAATGTGGGGGCAGCATCCCCCTCAGGGTGGAGGGGAAGGCTGAGCAGCAGAATCCAAGAGCAAGACACCAAGATGGTGTGCAAGTCACAAGGACAGAGCCAGGACTGCCTGACCTTGAGTGCTGAGCTCTCCCCTTGAGAGTCAACCCTGGGTACACCCTTCCAGCCTCTCTGCTTTTGCACTCTGTCCTCATAGCTGGTGTTTCTCCAGCCAGCTCCTCTGCCTAGTACTTACTCTTGTGTTCCCCACCCCATCTCTGCCAGCACCCTGTCCTCTGAAAGCTCTCCTGAGCCTTCCCAGTTGCCTTCAACAGTTCCTGCTCATCTGAGCACCTCCCATGCACCTCCCAGAGTCATACTGTTAAAAAGGTTTTCAGCCCCCATTGGCCTTGGATGGCACAATGATAGTAAGACTTGCTTGGAGAAGTTCAGGAGATCCTGCCTCAGTGTGCTGGTTTCTTGAGGAGACCCTAACAGGCTGGCTTACAAGTGACAGGAACTTCTCTCCAAGACAGAGATCATGATGTCTGCAGGGAAAGGCTCCTTTTAAAGGCCCCCATGGCAGATCCTTCCTTCCTCTGCCTATTTCTGGTGGTGCCAGCATCCCTTGGCTTGTGGCAGCCTCACTCCAATGTCTGTGTCCATTGTCACAGAGTTTTGCCGTTTTCTATGTGTCTTCTCTGCTCCTTGTAAGGACAGTTATTAGATTCAGGGTGCATCCTAATGCAATATAATCTCACCTCAACTGATTCCATCTGTAAAAACCCTATTTCAAAAGGACACATTCTCAAGTTCCAAATGCACATGAATTTAGGGAGACAAGGTTCAAATGACACCCACCCTCATCCATCCCTTTCAAATCCCAGCAAGCATTCATTTCATCTCACTCCCCTACCTCAGCTTGATGAGAGGCAGACTGAACCCTGCGTGTCCAGCCTGGGTGGTCACTCCTCCAGAAACAGGGCTTCAACACTGCAGGAGCCCATTCTGTCTTGCCCAGCTGGGGTTCCATGGAATTGGAAAGGGACTCCCTTCTCCTCACTGGACAGACCCTGAGGGACTTCCTGGGGGAGAGGATGAGGCCCCACAGTACCAGGGCCCCAGGCTAGGACCCTACAACAATGCGCTATGGATGCAAGTTCACCCTCCTCCTTGTGCTATGGGACTCATGCTCATACTTGGGCACTGCCTCATCTCAGCATAGTCTCCTGAAAGAGGCAGGTGCAGAAGAACCACAGGCACTCAGATTTCCAGATTCCCATGCTCCGTCTCTGGGACTAGGCATACTCAGCCTGACAGAAAGCAATGCAGGACGCTGCGTGTGGCAGCCAACTGGCTGTGATAGTGGTCAGCCAGGGCAGCAGTGGGGTGGGCACTGCTACTGTCTGTCTGGCCGCAGACAGCAGCCTGCATGCTGGGCCTTTCTCAGTCTTTTGAGTCTTGGGCCAACCCATTTGTTCTCTTCATGTCGCAGTAGCCTCCTGCAGTGACTCCTATTTCCAAAGATTGCCTGGACCCTTGGAAAACAGTTTGATTACTTCCCCAAGCATAAACAAACAAGTGGCTCTTTTAATAGCAAAAATGCCAGCTAGACGATAAAGCAAGTTTGGGGATGCTCACATGTGGGTAAGGCAGGTGAACCCCCACTACCCTCCAACTAAGCATACTCCATCTACCACCAGCAGACACCTAGAGGATGCAGAGACATGCAGATGTTGCAGATAAGCTAATCACAAGCAGATGGTGGAAGTGAATGAACCTGCTGGGCACTCTGGCCAGAAGTTGCCTCCGGGCCACCGTATAGACTGGTTCCAGGGTATGGGCTTCAGCAGTAGACAGCCAATACTGCCTACAATGGTCTCAACCCTCCCTGAGGAGAACATTTCCCAGGGATCCAGGGAAAACCTAGATTCCTGGCCCCCATTTCCACAGACTCCATTTCATTGGGCTTCAGGAAGGGTTATGGAACCAGCATTTTATTTATTAAGCACCATCTCTGGTTGAGGTGTGGGGTCCATGGAGCCCATCTACAGAGACAATTAGGGAGATGTCAAACAGCCTTTGAGGCCAGTGCTTGGTGCAGTTTTGCCATATTTTATTAGTCAGGTGACCTTAGGCAGGGTCCTTAAAATCTCCAGTCCCTTTTCTTATCTGAACACAGAGAAACAATGAAAGTACCTACCACAAAGGGCTGTAAAAAGTATGTAAGGGTGAGGATGACACTTCCTAACATAGTGACGTGGTGACATGCTGGCACAGGACCTAACACATGACAGCCGAATCATTGTCACCCTCACGTAACCGTACAGTGGGGAAGGTTCCATTAGCAGCCTCTGCTGAGATGCAGACACCAAAGCATCTGGCCAGATGGCAGATTCTGCGGTGGTGCCCACCACATGGGGCAGATCGAGACCAAGGCAGGGTGGGACCTGCCAGCCCCAGAGAACAAGCCAGGCCTCATAACAGCAGTCAGCCAGACAAGCAGGTTCCTCTCTGTGCTTCTCTCCTGGTGTCCTGAGCCTTTACATAGCACTGAAAAACCTCTCAGCTGGTCTCAGCTGTACCATGGTGTCCTGAGCCTATACATAGCACTGAAAAACCTCTCAGCTGCTCTCAGCTGTACCATGGAATGGGCAGAAATTCCCACAGGAGCCTAAGTGCTGGAGGGGAGCAGGGCTGCCCCTCGCCTGCAGGTCCATGGGGAGAGACAAGGTCGACTGTAGGTGATCCCAAGGGAAAAGTGTCCCTAAAGATGAGACTGGGGCCCAGGAAGCCACTGCCCTTCCTGCTTCTTATAGATTTTTTAAATCACCATACAGAACCTGGGTTTTGCTATGCCCTGTGTTGCATAAGGATGCTTCAGTCAACTATGGCTTGCATGTGTGGTCCCCTAAGATCCCACCACCTATGACATCATGGCCATCTTAGTCTGTGTAAGTGCACTCTGATGTTTGTACGGTGACAAGATTACCTAGGAACACGCTTCTCAGAGCCCATTCCCAATGTAAAGCAGTGCATGGCTGTGTTACTAAAGAGATGGCAATTTCCTTAGAAGAAGGCACACGTACATCTCACAAACTCATCGGGGACACACACTGACAAATCCACATGTGCCCATGGGAAAATCTCTCTTGCAGGCCTCCCCAGACTGGCTTACTCAGGAGCCCCCTGTGAGCACATGCACAGCCCAGCGGACCCACATGAGGAGGCTGCCCTTTCTCCCACTGCCCCCTATGACAGGATTTGTGATCCTGAGTGCAGTCACCAGAACATGGCTCTCTCCCTTCTGCTCTTCCAGTCCAGGAACATTCAGAAGCCATGTTGTGCCCCACCCTTTGTCCCTGGGCCTGCACAGAGGAGTCACTGGGCCCAAGGACCTGCCGCAAGCATGGGAAACCTGGATCTAGGGATGCACAGCCCAGGGTTCTCTGAGAAGATGACTGATCACAGCTGGCCACCCCAAACAGCCCAAGGAGGTTGCAAAGCAGCAGGTCCATCTCCAGGGCCTCTCCTGGCAGGATCAGGAGGAGCTGTAATGGTTATATCCTGGATTCTCAGGGCAACAGCACAAGAAAGGACTTAGAGACCAGTTAACCACTGCCCACCCCAGAAATAGAGAAGCTACTAACCAGAGTGGGAAACGAGCCAGCTCAATTCTGCTTTTCAGCTGCTGTCTACCTTCCAGAGTGAGCAAACCGGAGCTCTGCACTGCAAGGTCTAGTGGAAAGCTGTCCCTCCAGCACGGGCTCAGAGCCTGTACCTCCCTCCCACAGCATTTCCCATACAGGCACAGGCACAGGCACAGGCACAGGCACAGGCACAGGCACAGGCACACGCACACGCACAGGCACACGCACACGCACACGCACACGCACACACACACACACACACACACACACACGGGCTGCATAACCTCCTGCACATTTCCAGCATCACGAGACACAATGGCAGCCACATGCAAAGCCCTCAGCTCTTCTACCTTGCTGGGTGGCAAGAACTTTATTATTAATGCCCTAAGCCCATGGCCGCCCTCAGATCCTGTGCTCCCTTCTCCCTTCCCTCAAATCCCAGAAATCATCATCCTTCAAGCACCGAATTTAAAATGGGTATTATTTAACTTCACCCTTTTGCTTTCAGATGAAGGAGCAAAGCTGAAGCTTATACATTTCCTGAGGTTTTCACAGTGAAAGGGGGCAGGGCCAGGGACAGGACCTCGGGCTTCTGGCTCAGGGCGTGTCTCCCTATGTCCCCTTCTGGCCCCCACATTCCATTTACACTCCCTCTTCTGCAGTATGAGACCTCGGGGTGCAGCATCTCTACCTGATCCCCACAGTGCCCCTTCGGGACAGGCATTACTGTCACCATCACCCATGCACTCGACATCACAGCTCCAGCATGGCGGCCTCCCCATCAGTCACCTTTCCCTGTAGGTGCCACAGCCCCATCCAAGGAAACCAAAACCATCTTCCTCCAAACTCGAGTCCACATTCTATGACCAAAAGACAGGATAAAATTATGTTGGGGTGGTCCATCCAGGGTGCCGAGACAATGAGGAAGTGGTCATTCTTCAGGGAAACAGAAAAATCTCCTAGGGTCCACTCTCCTGGTCTCTCTCAATGACAAAGTCTAATTCCAAAAAGGCTTTATATTCTCTCTGCTCCCTTTTCCAAAGTCATCTTAAAATACTTTTTTTAATCTAAAAAGGCCTCCACGGTAACAGCACATTGGTAGGTCACTCATCTGGCAGCCTGCCAAGTCCCCGGAAGAGGCAGTATGAATTTCGTACACTAGAACAGATCTTCTACTCCTAAGAAAACCCCTTCTCTCTCCATGGGATGCCCTGTGTTTCCTAGTGCATGCATAATGCTAACACTCAGTTATCTGATTTTTCTAGACCTTGGGAAACCAGCAAAGATGAGAGGGTGACAGAAGCAAGCTCACAAAGACAGGCAGGACCTTAAGCAAGAATGACAGCCAACATGGTGTAGGAGACAGAAATCCCAGAAAAGCAAACAGCAATGACTCAAAAGTCCTAGTATCCGGAGCTAATTAGTGTATGGGGCAAACAGTTCTATGGAGTCCACAGCACCTGAAGCCTCTTACCTGGTCAACAGAGATGAGCCTCATTACCAAGAAAAGGTGAAGGCTCCTGCTACAACCCTGGTTTAGGAGGCAAAGAGCATCCGAGAACTCCCCGAGTACTCACTGAAGCCCTGTATCCTGCTGGCGCCCTGGGTGAATGAGTAAGCCCTCCAGTCCAGAGCTCCCATTGCCATCCCAACCACATCCCATGTGGGCAGACACGGTGGAGAGGGCAGCTGACTCTCACCTTCCAAAGGATGCAGCGGGAGGGAGGGAGCAGGAAGAAAAATAATGAGAAATGTTGGCCTTTCCTCCCATGACCTGTGCCCCTTTCAGGGGACAGGAGTGTTTAGAGGCTGGGAAGTCTGGGTGTCCCTGACACTAAGAGGAAACATCACTTTCAGAAGCCTCACGAAGACAGGGCAAGAGCCAGAGACTCCCAGAGCTGGCTGAGTGGTGGCCAACAGGACATGCTAGAAGGACTGAGGTCCTGGTGACCTGAACACTTTGTCCTAGGACCCTTATGAGGGTACTGCAAGCTGTAGCACAGGGGCACTGTGGCCTTGAGGGAAGTACCTGTGGTTGTGGCAAAGGGTCTCTCTGGGCCTGTCGGGGGTCTGTGGACTTCAGAGCCATGGAGAGATGTGAGGCCACACAAGACAGTGCCCAGCAGATGCTGCCTAAGGGACCCCTTGGAGGGCTGCTTGGAGGAACCAAGCCACAGTTGAGCTGGCCTCGGTGTATGAGAGTCCTGCAGGTCACAGACTATCCACTTAATCAAATAGGACTGCATTTTTGCTAGCTGACTAGAGAGTTAGAAAAATCAGGAAGTGCATATTAACCTCAGACTACTGTGTGGCAAAATCCACATGCTCAATAACCTCAGAGCTTCTTACAAGTATCTCTGATCAGGGCTCGGATACTGCACATGGAGTACAATGGCAACTTCCTGGAAAAGACGGAAATGCCACGAAGAAGTGGCAACCATGGAGGCCTTCTAAGGTGCTGAGCATAGCATGTTCCACTGAGTCAGGAAGACATCCAGGCAAGGGAGCCTGTCCTGCAGGTCCCCAGAGGAAGGAGAAGCAGAGGTCAGTGACCCATTCAGGGAAATGTGGCTACAAACAGGGAGCCAAGGTCGGAGATCTCAGATCCCAGATTCTTCTGGAACCAGAAACAGAGGAGCCTGGGACTTGAATATTTTAAAAAGTTCATTTCTAGGACTTACCTCATGGCTGTTCACTGCCTGGCTGTTTGACTGTAAAATTCATTTCCAAATGGCCTGCTGCTTGTGAGAAGATACGGGCATAGTGCATTAGGAGCCAATGGCCACCTGGCACCCTGCATCCCAGGTGCCAGCTTCTTTGCACTGGGTCACTCCAGGTCTACAGGGGTCAAGCCTGCAGGCCCTAGTGTCTCTTTGCACCTTGCCCCTTGCCTGCAAAAAGCCCCAGACCCAGCAGAGGAAGGCTCTCCTGGCTAGAATCTGAAGGTCACCATTCCCTACATCTAACAGAGTAGCTTGAAGGGTCACATCCACAGTACCACCACCCCATCCTCCACCAGCACCCTAAGCCTGAGGGTCTGCCTACTCAATCCTCCTAAGAGAGAGGGGACAAGGGGAGAAAAGGCCTGCCACACCTCAATTTTAACCACCTGGTAGAATATCTCATCCCAAGCCAGACCCAAAGCTGAGCTGGGGGCCACTGGAAACCTTGTTCTAGTTAAAATACATCTATCTGCAGCATTCAGAAAATAGCTCTCTCCAGTATTGCTTTCAGTTATAAGGGAAAACTGATGGCTTTTATCTCCCCAACTTTATGACCATTGATGGGATACAGGCTGAGGTTTGATGACCATTTAACAGCCGACCCTGCACAGTTAGAGGAGCATCAGAAAGCAATGAAAGTGCCAAGATGATTGTCTGGCTGAGAATTCTCTGCTGAGGTCCAGAAAGCAAAACACCCACCCTCCCCAGGCTCCAACAGAAGAACAAATTAAAAAAATCAAAGTCATCATCATTTCTGTTTAGCCCTTCACCTGTTTTGCCACTGACCTCTGAGAGGTTTATCCAAGGAGGAGAGAGGGTGGGGACAGAGGAGTAATGCAGGCCTGAGCCCGCATGAAGCAAGGGAACTGTGGGCTGGGGACCCCAACTGATGGGCTCCTGGGTACCCCCACCCTCCCTGCCTGGTCTTCAAAGCCCCGTGGACTACAGGACTTTGGCAGGGGTGTAGGAGGAGTCAAGACATCTGTCTGGTTCACTGATAGAACTGGAAAGAAAGGGAAGGGAGCAGAAAGGACTTCCCCTCTGCCAGGCCTGGGCTGGTCCCAGGTCCAGCTGGTCTTAGACCTTCTGCCCACAGCTGGGAGCCAGAAGCCTTCACCAGGGCTCTGTGTACCCAAGCACCAAGCCCTTCTCGGCCTCCTGCCCAGCCTTTCTGCCCTGTCCTTCCAGGGAGATCTGTCCCAGTGCCCCACACGGCTGTCTGCTGCTCCTGAGGGAACACAGCCAGGTCCACAGGCCAGCGAGGGACCTGGGGGCATTGCATTCTCAAACACCACAGCCAACCACACCTAATGGACACATGCACTGAAATACTCTGCAACCTGAAACTTCTTGAGCGTCTCATGAAACCACACAGAAAATTCCACCCATGAAACTTTGCTTTATGTGTAAAACTACTAAACGTATCGTCTGAAACTGCCTTTAGCCTTTGTGTTGAGATGTGTATAAAGCATAAATAAATTTGAGGTTTAGACTTGGAGCCCAACCCCAACATATCTCATATATATTCGGATATTCCAAAGTCCAAAACAATCCAAACTGAGAAACACCTCTGGTCCCCAGCAGTTCAGCAAAGGGTACCCCCCTTCTTACCACCACAGTTGTTCCCCTTCTCTTTAACAACTCCACGATTTAACTCTAGGGTAGATTTAACTTTCCCAGATTTCATTCTGCCCATTTTTAAATAAGGAAACTGAGGCTCAAATGCGCTCTATCTCCCAAGTCTGGCGCCCAAGCCTGACAAAGAGGAAACCCTTCCTGACTCTGCCAATTTCCCTGCTGTGCCATGCTGCTTCCACGGTCAGGGCACTACCCAGGCAGGCAAGACAAGACCTTTCACTCAGGTCCGGCTACTCCTTAGCGGTCAACGCTAAGGAAATAACTTGACCTCTAGGATTAGGCCCCATCTGCAAGATGAAGTTCTGTGGGGATGGTCTTTCAGTCCTCCGCGACCTGTTTCAGGTGCAATCACAGATCCTTGGGGCGCCATTAGCTACATTTTGAGTGCAGTGATGTGCTTTTCTGCATCACAGCTGCCACCTTTCCACACGGTACACACCTTTATCCAGGCATAAGTAATGAAGACACCCCAAAGATGCAGATCCCCGGGCCCCTCCCTTCCCCCTTTTTATCCACCATCACAGTGGGGGCTCTCCTCCAAGGCAGCTCTCCAACCACATGCAGGGATCACAGCGAGGCACTCAAGCCAGTGAGCAGGGCTGCCCAGTGCACAGCCATCAGGGAGCAGAGACCACCCTTCCCCGCACCCTGCAGGTGCCCTGGCCAGTCCTCTCTCAGAGGGCCCCACCAGCCCAACCTCCTTAGTGCCCTGAGCACAGATGAAAGCACAAGAACCCCATGTGCCTGTAAAAGGTGCAGTGGTGGCCAAAGCTGCCTGGTCCTCCCAGGCAGTGGGAAAGGGACATATACCAGACCTGCTCCCTGGCACTGCCTTCTTCCCACCCACCCACCCACCTACCTGCTGGAAGGTAACAACCCCTCCCTTCTCCAAAACAGCTGCCACCTCTTTCCATCACAGGGCGGGTCTGCAGCTTAATTACTCTACGCTGCAGGTCTCAAGGCTTGGAGCTCATGGGTTGCCATTCCTAGCTGCTACTACTTGACCTCATAGATTTCAAACTGTCTCTGAAGGAAGTAGGAGGGAATTAGGACGTAGCAGGCAATGATCCTCGCTTGGCTTATTTGAAACAATCCCACAGGGAAAGACAGCCTTAGAAGAACTAAATGGAAGAACTGGAACACCCCAGCTTCGAAGGCCCAGCCTTGGCCACCATGCTCTGGCCCTCCCCACATTCCACAGCCCCCACTGCTGACACCAGCAGCCAGATGACTGTATTTGTTGTTACTCCTTTTTGTTTTATCTTTGTTTTGTTTTGGCACACCCTTATAACGCCAACATTCTGGGAGGCTGAGGCAGGAGAACTGCCAGTTCAAGCCCAGCCTGACTTAGCAAGGCTATTTCAATTTTTTTTTAAGAGCTGGAGAATGTAACTCATTGTGGAAGTCCTGGGTTCAATTCCCCACTCATCCCCCCAAAATCTTGTGTTTTAATGAGGCAAAAACATGTACTCTTCCACTCATAAACTCTTCCACTTGGCCCATCATGTCTCCTCCAGTTGAGACAGTAGCTGAGCAGCCCTCTGCATATTTATAAAATCTGCATCCTCACCTGAGCACTGCCTTCCTAGTGTGACTGGGAATCAGACCACACCCAGCAGCCAGCAACCCAAACCACAGATGGAAGCCGCGAGAAACTACCACGTGCTGCAAAGATAACTACTTCATCCCAGCTCCCTGTCCTCCCCTCCACCTCGGAGAGGCCCTACATAGGTCTTGCCTGAATGCCCCCTTCTCCATAGAGAGCCCCGGAGGCAGCTGTCCCCCCTACCTAGAAGGCTAGGATCCAGACACATGTTCCTCAGATGATAAGAACGAAGGCACAAGTGTACAAAGACAAGCTGTGCAAGGAAGCCACAGACAGGAACACAGCCCACACAGGAAAACCAAACTGTCTTGACAAACCAGTACACCGGTATATACTGAGATTCAAAACTGCTGACCGTGCATTACAGAACAACACAGCTAGAAAACAGCATGTACTGCATGACATCATTTTGTTTAAATCCATGTATGCACATTTTATTCAAAAGCCTGAAAGTGTATATATTCTCCAGAGCATGAGCCAGGGCTTGCTGGAGGGTGTTCAGGCTGAGGACAACTTTCTCAGGTATTCCCTTCTGTCTTGCCTGAATTTGTTCTCCTAATGAATACACAGCACTCTTATAACCAGCAAAACCAGTAAAATGACTTTTGAGAATTACAATAGACAGAAGGGAAAAAAAGGAAAAGAGAAGCTAGGAGTAATGGTACAAACCTGAAATCCCAGCACTTGGGGAAGCGAAGGCAGAAGAATCAAAAGTTCAAGGCCAGCCTGGGCAAGCTTGTCTCAAAACAAAAGGGGTTGAGGATGTGGCTCAGCACAAAGGCCGGGGTTCAATCCCCAGTATCACAGAAGAACCAGAAGAAGGAAGAGGAAGAGGAAAAGGAAGAGGAAGAGGAGGAGAAGGGGGAAAGGTTAAGGGAAAGAGGAAAGGGAAGGGAAGGGAAGGGAGAGCACAGGAAAAGCAGAAGAAAGAAGCCTCCCCAAGAAATAGTACCCTCAAGTCACTTGTCTCAGGAGGCAGGACAGGATGCCCAAGCCTCACTTGCTCAGAAGGGACCTGAGCAGTCCTCCTCTGACGCCAGCGAGACTTTCTCCCCGGGCTGTGCACCTCTGAGGCCCAGAGCCTCACAACATAACAAGGCCACTCATTCTAATTTCCAACAAGATCAGAGATGAGCTATCAGCAGAGGTGGTACACCCCTTCCTCGGTGTCCTTGGTGACTGGCTCCAGGATGCCCTCAGATACCAAAACCCAAGTACGTGCAAGTCCTGAAAATGGTGTAGATTTCCAGACACCCACGCACATCCTCCAGTATATTTCGAATCATCTCTGGGTTCCCCATTAAGACCTGATACACTGTGTGGGGCCACGGAGATAGGTGTGCTGTTATTTGTATTATCTGACTGTTGTTATGCTTACTGTGGTTCTTTTTCCCAAATATTTTCAATCTGCTTTGGATGCAATGCATGAACGTGCAGCCTCCAGATACAGAGTCAACTGTATTAATGAGTATTAAGGCGAACTCCTAATCCAGGACCAGTTCCACCTGGCTACTGCACCATCTCAGTAAGCAGTAAGTGGAGAGAATCCCGAGCCTGTTGGAGCTGGGGGGTGATGGAGGGAGCTTGGAGGAGGGGTGTTGGGAAGCCAACCCCTGAGCCAAGAGGGTTTCCGAGGGCATCTCTGAGCTCCACTTCGCACTCCCCACCCCCGACGCTCTTCTCCTGGCCGGCCCCTCCACTCTCAGCAAGACAGCCCCTCCTTCAGGACAAGCCATGGTCAGTCCCGCTTCCTCCTCCACCCAGGAGCTTCTGCTGGAAGGAACTCTCCTTCCTTCTTTCCCAGTGGCAGGACCCCACCCCACACCACCCTCCCTTGACTCTCCCAGCTCCAGACATCCCTTCCTGATGCCTGCAACAAGCAGTTTAATCCTCCGATACTTCAGCAAGCAGAACCTCCTCTTCTAGTCAGTGGTTCACAGGGGCAAGCCCCACCTCTCCAGATGAGCTTAGAGCTCTTTGAAGGCGCTTGTGTTTACCACATGCCCATGTGCTAGGCCACTGCTCACCGCTTTGCATGCATTATTCCCCTTCACCCCATCTTCTCCATCCCAAGGCCCTGCCTGTCTCCTGAACTTCCTAATAACAACTACTTTTTGTATCAGACATTTCCGCTTCCATGTTTCTACAGCTTTCAAACAAGGGTGAAACCCAATTTTCCACCCCCATACCCAGATCTCCCCTCTTCCTCCTCCTACTCCCTATTCTCAGGAGACAGCATTACCTGCTGGCCACAAGGCCAGGGACCGTGACATCATCCTAGACACCCTCTTCACTGTGCACCTCCAAAATGCACCCAGGCAGACTGCAAAGGCCTCTGCCTCGTCCCTCTGGTCTGGTCCTATTCACTTGCCTCTGCCTTTGCCTCCTCTCAGGCCTTCAAAATTTGGCACCTCAAGGGGACTCCCCATCTGCAGCCTCTCTCTCCCTCACAATAAACAGTAGCGAAAGTGATCATTCTGAAATAGCAGCTGGATCCTGTTACCCTTTTGCTTAAAATATTTCATGGTTCCATATTGCCTTACAAAGAAAATCAAATGTCTTGGCAAAATGTACAAGGGCTTTGTGAGCCGATCCCCACTTCCTCTCCCAGGTCCTCCTGGTACTGGCCTAGTTCTCCTCCACACTCAGCACAGGTACCATCTCCCTAATGGCCCCCAAAGCAGAGAGGGCAGCTCCTCTACCTCGCACCCAAGACATTCTGGGCTGCCCTCAGGTAAGTCTGTGGTTTGTCTCAGCATGCAAGCACGTCCTCCTAAATGGGCAGAAAAGATGAAATGAAGACATTACTGTCCTTATTTCAACAGGGTAAACAGAGGTTCCTCAATCAATATTTAAATGCACCCAAGTTCACATAACTGAGAATCTGAAGCCAGGGCTGTCTGTCCCCGCTCACTGTGCTGCTCTGTGATGTTTTACTTGAACACAGCATGGTGTTAACAGTGCAGTTCTTAAGAATGGAGAGGAGGAGGCATCACTTGCCCAAGAGGACTCTTGGGCCAGGCAGGGTGGGAACAGCTATCCCAATTTCCTTCTTGTACATTTCCTTCTTGTAAATACTTGCTGTACATTTGGGCATAACTCAACTTCCAAGTCCTCCTCCAGGCAGGTGGGTGCCATTCGTGGCCTGAGATGCCCCCTGCCTCAGAGAGCCTCTCAGGGCTACCCGTATAAGGCCTCTGTCATGATGTGGGTCTACAATGTCCCCCCAAGTCTCATGTGTTCAGAGGTGCGGCCTTCAGAAGGTGACTTGATCATGGGAGCTCCATACGCTTCAGTGGATTCGTCATTGCTGAGTTTGTAGCTGAATGTGCAGTTAGGAAGTAGGGCCTGGGAGGATGCGGTGGGTCATGAGTATATCTCACGCTGATGCTTGCTTGCTCCCTGCTTCCTAGCTGCCAGGAGCTGAGTATCTTTCCTGCTTCAGGCCTTTCCACTGTGATGGTCCTGCCTTGCAGCCAGCTGACCATGGACTAACCCCTTGTAAAACCCTAAGCCAAAACGTATCTCCTTTAAATTATGCTTGTCAGGTACTCTGTCCCAGCAAGAGGAAAGCTAATTAATGCAGTCTCCCAGTCATGCAACAGAGCCATTGCTAGGATCTGGTAGGTGGTAGCTGGCTCAAGGACACCTTGGCTCATGTTGTTCCTCCAGAAAGGCGGCTGCCTCTCTTCAGGGGTGCTGATCTGGAAGGTAAAGTATTTCTGAGGCTGGCTGTGGGAATAAAACCCATCTCACCCCTGAAACACCACAGAAAGGAACCCATACAAGAAGCCCTAGAATAACACCTCCCCCCACCCAGACAACCTCAGCACTGCTCTAAGAGCCTCTGGGCTGAAGACGGGAGCTCATAAGAATGCTCCTCAGGGCAGTAGCGACACCTCCTGGGAGGCTGGCTCTTGAGGCTGAACATAAACACACACAAGACCCAGAGGAAATTCTCTTCCCATAACCAAAAGACTCTTGGGCTGGGGCAACAAAAGCTGGTCATGGCCTCTTCGAATCCGTGTAGGAATATGCAAGGGCCTCAGTCATAGTACAAATGCTCAACCTAATAATGCATCTATGTCCCCAACATGCACCCTAAAAGTACCCCAAGTCAAAACATACTTAATACACCTAACCTGGCAGACATCATAGCTTAGGTTAGTCAGCCTGCACTGTGTCAGAACACTCATATTCACCTACAGCTGGGCAAAACTCTCCTAAAAAAAGTTACTTTAAAGTAGTTTGTCCAACACTACAGAGCATCCACCATTCACTCTCATGGTTCCAGGCTGACTGGGACCACGTCCAACACCAGAGAGGACAGGACCCCACATCACTCGCCCAGGAAAAGACCAAGCCTAAAATCCAAAGAATTGTTTCTACTGAATGTGCATCACTCTTTGCACCAGTGTAAAATCAAAACATCCTGCAGCTGTCCCAAGACCAAGGTCTCAGAGTCACAGACTGAGTGTGGCCACCACTGTGGTTCTGGAACTTGCAGACACCCACGATGGAGAGCCTGGAAGTGCAGTTGATGTCGGGGCCAGCCTCTCTCCTGCTCACTTCCACTTTCACACCTCGCTTCTCACACCATGCAGCACTGGGTTTTCCTTGGCCGTTTCTCCACTAGGGCCAAACGTTTCCTCTTTCCTTTGACATCTTTCCCATGAACTCTGGCCCACCGAGTGACCAGCCTTTCTTTAGCACAGACCAGGTTTCCGCAATCACCAACTCATCAAAACTGCTATGGAGGAGTCACCATGGCCTTCCTGGTTCCCAAAGCCAACAGTTCCCATGTGACCTCATTCTCTGCACCTCTCAACAGCATCTGGCACAGCTGTCCATGGGGACTTCCAGGTTGTGCTGGACTTCCCTAAGAAGATACTACCTATCCTCTAGGTTTAATTACCATAACCAGTCAAGAACCTGATAGGAATGTTCCAAAGGCACCTCAAAATCAACACGCTCCAAATGAATTCTAGATCTGTCTCTCCACTGCCAGTGTTCACTGTCTCAGAAAATGGCACTGTCACCCACTGAGTCGCTCCAGCCAGAAGCCTGTGAATCATCCAAGTTCCTCCAACACCTTGCTCCCGCATTCCAGACTTACCACTTCCATCCCCAAAATCTCCCCAATTTACCCACTTATCTGGCCACAAAGCCACCGCCCAGGGCAGAGCCACCATCACCACCATCTAAGGATATGAAAACAACCTCTTCCCTGGTTTCTTGTGGTCACTCTCTCCTCTCCCTCCACACACAGTGGGCAGACTACTGCTGTGGTCCTCCTTTCATACCACAGTTTTAACAGTGTCACTGACGAATGCAGAAGTTCCTTTCCACCTGTACTCAGCCCATTCAAACCCTCAGCAGGACCCACAGAGGCCCCCACCTGCCTCATAACCACGTCTTGTGCTTGTACCCAAACCCTTGCATGGAACCGCACACCTCCTTCCAACACCACCAAGTCCTTCCCTCTTGCAACTTCTGCCCATACCACACTCCCTGCCTGGAATCCTTTCTCCATCTGTCTCACTGGCTCCTTGTTCTTCAAGTCTCAATTTAAATGTCATCTCCTCAGATCAACTTTTCCTGATCCCTGTCAAGACAGACTCCCCCATTCCCATTACATCTATTTCTATATCCTGTTCACTTCCACCATTTTAGTTGAAGTTGAGTATCCTTTCTTCAAAATGCTTAGGACCAGAAGTGTTTCAGGTTTTGGATTATTTTCAGTTTTTAGAACATTTGCGTATTTGCAATGAGAGTCGAGGAACAGGATCCAACTCTAAAGACACAATTCACTTATCTTTTATACATACCTCACAAACACAGTTTGAAGGTAATTTTGTACAATATATTTTTCTTGGGTGCCTACATTTTGACTGCTTCCCATCACATGAGGTCACATGTGGAATTTTCCACTTGTGCTGTCGTGTTGGTGCTCAAAATGTATCTGATTTGGGAGCATCTGACATTTCCGATTTTCAGATCAGAAGCACTCAACCTGGATACATTTATCTGCTTGCTTGCCCACTGTCTACCTCCTGCATCAGAATGTATGATCTGAGAAAGCAGCACCTATGTCCACTGTGGCCTCCAGAAGGGTCAGCGTGGTGCCTGGCACAGAGTGGCCACCAGTACATAAAGCAACACAGTAGTAAAATAGGAATATGAAGAAGAGACTGAATCAGGAAGAAATTAGTTAGTACTGAGTGAAGGATACAGACAAGTTTTACAGACCACTGCACAAGGAGCAGCCAGGGAAGGGTTCAGGAAGGGAGAACTAATCAGACTAATACCCGGTGTGATGGCATCTGGATGTAGAACCTTTGAGAGGTGATTAGGGTTAGACTAGATCATGAGAGCGGGGCTCTCGGGATGGGATCAGTGACCTTCTAAGGAGAAACTCCATTCTGCCTCAGTCTCCCTCCCCCTCCCACTCCCTCTCCCTCTACCACTGCCACTCCCTCTCCTTCCACAACAAGGAGGACAGAACCAAGGAGAAGGTCCTCACCAAAGGCACACCCGCACTGCACCCTGATCTCAAAGACTCCCCAAACTGGGAGAAGTGGAAGTCTATAATAACCACCCTATCTATGATACTCCACTATATTAGCCTGAACTAAAACACTTGGCAAGGAAAGAGCTTGTGTCCTGAGTACAAGCAGAATCAACTGGGAGCCTACGGAAGCAACGGAAGACCAGGGTAGCTGAAGCTGTGCCTGTCCCTGTGTGTGCAAACACACACACCTATCCACAAGTGAGGCCTCTGGAGTGAGAGTGTGCATGGACTGGACTCCTGATTCAGTGTAAGGGGCATCTCCCAAATAGACCACTCTCCCCAGACCTCTAGAAATGAGCTGGGTCCTTAATCCCAACTCTACTAGTAAAGTGAGGGCCTTCCCCAGACAAGGACCACAGGACCATCATCTGTGTGGGGTGTGGGCTTTACAGATTCCAGATGCCTGGAGAGCTGGCTGGGTGGGAAGAGTTCAAGGACTCTAGAGTAGCAACATGCACAAACCCATTCTTGTAAATGGGGCATCTAGTGTATCTCCCCAGGGCCTTTGATAAAGTAGTATTCAACATTCCAGCCTTGTCTCCACATGCCGCAGCAAGTTCCAAGCAAAGAATTTGCGCACATTGACCCGGAATGAAAGGTAAGCAAGCAACTACAGGAAGCACTCACAGGAGTCAGCATTAGATGCTAGTGAAAGGCAGACATGGGGGTCCCTGGTGTGGTGCAGCAGACACAGCACTGTCTACAGCCAGTCTCTCAACTGCAGCCTCGAGGTAGGCTTCCTGCCAGAAAGTGGAGATGTCTTCACCCAGACATCTTCCAGAATGCAATTCTGCTCAAGGCCAGGAAGGTCCGAGTGAGACTTACCTGCCTGAGGCCCATGTTCCCCAAGAAGGGGATGATTCCAGTGCCACCAGGGTACACCTAGTAGTAGCCAAGTAGAAGAGGAATTTCAAGAAAAACTGAGTGAAAATGCCACTATCTAGCTGTGATACAACTCCGATCCCGTATAGACCATTACAGTCAGCCAATAGATTCTACAGAGTCTCTGAGTTGCAGGGGCAATCCTCAGTGTCCTGCCATTAGTCTCTAACTTCCAGAAGGGAATTAACTTCTAGCTCCTTCTTTACTGGCTCTCCAACCCTAACACAATGGCAGGCCCAAAGCAGATGATCAATAAATTGTGAAATCAATAGAGTAGTGGTCATGAGACCCCCATTCCCTCTGCTTTAGGCATCCTACTGGCCCCAGACATGACTGGATGGATTCCGTCCAAGTCCCTCCTGCAACCCCTATGCCTGTGCCAGGCATCACTAATTGATCACAGCATTCTTTGCCACTGAGCCAGGAGGCAGATTTCGCATTCTTCTGCAGGAGCTAATAAAGTCAGTCTTCCAATAGAGGCAGAAGTTATTCTTGAGAAATTAAGGAGTTCTTTGAGAATCTAATGAACACAACAACTTTCTCTTTTGAGGACACACACAAAACATGATGTATAATTTCAAGATGTTTAAAGATTCACCTACCTGTGCACAACAAATCGCTACCTATCATTCAGAGATGATCTCTAAAAACATCAGCGACTTGATTACTTTCTCCTTGTGGGATAGAACACCCATCACCCACAGTGAAAGGAGGAGAGGGTTGTTTTGGCTCAGTTACAAGCCATGCTTGGCTGGCTCCAGGGCAGAATGATTTGGTGGAAAGGCCCGCGCAGAAGAAACCCGGTCACTTCTGGAAGCAGAGAGTACAGGGAGGAGCCATGAAAGGAATCCCTTCTAGGTCACTCCCTCTCCAAATCAGACCCATCTCTAACAGCAGGTCAGCTACTGGCCTTCATGAATTAATAAGCTTTGAAAAGGCCCTTCTGTGAGCCCACGAGGGTCCTGGGGAATCTCTAGAAAAAAATCCACCAATAGATACTATAGAAAGCCACACAGATGCTGAATAACAGTCGCAGGGAGCCAAGAGTCAAATCCCTGACCTGTTCATGCTTTCTGCCTAAAGAGAGCGGACAGTCCCCCAGCCAGGCAAGAGAGACAGCTCCCAGAGGGGTTCCTTCCTTCTTCCCCAGGACAGCCCAAGGGAGGCCGCCCAGTTCCCTCTGCAGCCCAGCAACCCTCTTGGACAAGGACAGCATCTACTACACAAAAGGGGCCCAGACAGCCAGGGTCGTTCCAGGCTGAAATCTATTTATATACATCCTCAGCACCCAGGGGTTGAATTACAGTCCCGTAGATTGCATGGGGGCAGCAAGGAGTTATTGATATCCTCCTGGTAGACCAAGAGGAACAGGACAACTCGAACAGCCACTTCAAACACAACCCAGAAGGGACTCGGGCTTACAAGAGAACAGAATCATCTGCCCCACAACCCACAACCACCATTACACAACACACATACACACACACACATAATCTGAGGACATCCTTGCAATAAGTACAATTTGAGAGGAAAAAAGCTGCATTTTTTAAAAATGTCCCTCATGGCCCACCAGGTGCTGGATAGTGTCCAGCTAAATTCTCTGGACTCATGCATTCATTCCCACATGTTCCCCAGGCACTCCAGGCTCTGTGTCAGAAACTTTTAAATGAAATGCCTCTCCCAGTCTTTCTCACAACTCTGATCAGTTTAAATCAACAGCACTGAGGCTCAGGGGTGTGAAGAAAGGTGAAGGCAGAGATTGATCTCCTGGGATGCTACTTCCCAGAGAGCTGAAACTGTGGGAAGAGAGAAGATTCCAGAAGCTCCCTGTGGTCCCTATCCAAATGACAATGGGAGGATTCCAAAGTGCTTCCAATAAGCCTGAGGCCCAACAAGCAGATACCCTCCTTTAATCAAGACTTCTCAGATCAAGGAAAACCTCCAACCCTTCATACCAGTGACATTTACTAAGACAGCACTGCCGAGTCTGTGACATCTCACACAAGTGAGCACCACACCAGTGACATACGAGGCCTGCTGCCAGGTGTGCCTCATGGCAATGCGATGGACTGGTTTTAATGTGGTGCTGGAGGGACAGGGAGCCAGGAAATCCAGCACAAATGGACAACTCTCAAAACAGAAGGAAGAACCAGGGCCCAGGCCAGGCCTTATGAAGTCAGCGCCAAGCACTACAGCCCTAGGGTGTAAGGACTTTCTGGGAGAGGCCACAGTCAGAGGCCCATTTCTGAAGAACCATTATCCAGAGATGCTTTCCCATGACCCCATCAAGCCAGCTACATTCATAAAAGTTTCCAAGTGATGGGGATCTATGGATTCTGCACCAAATCCCACAGCACTGGGTTTCTCTGTGGTCACAAGATTCCCACCTCTGGGGCCCATCCTGGAGGGCAGGACCCTGGAGAACCAGCCCAGCAAAGGAAGAGCACAGTATCTCAAGAGCACAGGGCAGAGCCAAGCCTAGCTTCCTACTGTCTACATGCTCCTCTTGAGCTACCTGTAACCTCTGGTCCTGAAGGTGGGTATCTGCATGGCCATCTGTTCATCGTCTCTTCTGCCAAGAGTGCATCTCTCTTGGAATGTAACCCAAGTGTGGAACAGGAGCAGCAGAAGGCAGGCTACAAAACCACCTGCATGGACTCAAATCCACAGGCCAGGAAGTGCTCTTGTGTGATCAGTGAAGAAACAAGGGCCACAGGGAGTGAAGCAGTCCATCCAGGGCCCCTCAGGAGGCCAGAGGCATGGCTCTCACTTGCGGTCCTACAGCCACCCCTCCATCCACCATCTCTACATCTCAGTCCTGGTTTTTCCCCGGCATATCTCCCAGCCCACTTCAAACCACAGCTCTGAGTGACAAGCAAAGTACCTAAAGGGCACCACTCTCTGCTGCAACATCACTGCCAATCTCATCCTACACACAGGTCCAGCTCTCAACCCTGCCCTCCCTCACCAAGGACCACACTTCTGCATGCAAGTGGGTGGGAGGTGGGAGCCGAACAATGAAAGGTTGCACAAACCTCCTGGATCCAGACAAGAGCTCACCTGCCATATCCTGAGGCAGTGTGAACTTCCCACTCATGACCCCAGGCCTCTCCAAGGAATCGGTGTACTTAATTCAGTGATTTAGACACAGTTCTGTCCATGGCCTTGAAATTCACACCCCCAATGCAAGGGGCTTCTGCACTTGGCTCAGCCTCTCTTCGAAACTGTCTACTCTAAGCTGCCAGGGCTCCTTGGTCTCCATGCTCCCAATACTTTGTCCTTTCTGGTTCTACAATGTGACACTTATGCTTGTGTTCCTGGGTTCTGCAACTCCAGGAAAAATAAACAAAAACCTGAGCAAGTCACCAAATTCTCCCTGCCCCAAACTCTCCAGCCTCACACAGGCCAAGAACCTGCAAGGATCCCCATACTCCATTCTCAAAATGATACCAATAAGCACATGCTTGGCTCCTGCCACTCCCCCACCTGAGTCTCAGTCCTGAATCTCACTGGCACAGCCCTGGACCCCCATTGCAGGAACTCTGAAGTATTCTGGGCTTTTTTTTCAGTATGGAAGATAAAACCTAGGACTTTTACACTGAGCTACAAACCCAATCCTTTTTTTGATTTTTTAATTTTGAGACAGGGTCTTGCTAAGTTGCCCAGGGTGGGTTCAAACCTGTGATCCTGCTGCCTCAGGCTTGCAGAGTGGATCGATTACAAGTATGCACCCCCTCGCTAGCTTTCTGGCTTTCTGGGGGCACACGGCCCCACAAATACATGAACGCCTGAGCTGAGGCTCGAGCTGGTCCTTCCCACCTCCTTCAAGGCTCAGCTCCTCCTTGTTATTCCACACCACTGTGTACATGCAGCCTGGCAAATTCATTTTAGCATTTAGTCCATGGAGAAAGTACGTCGGATTTAAAAATTAGCACGCTCTTTTTATCATGTTTTGGGGATTATGGAGCCTGTTCAGCTTCTCCTTGATCCCAGCAACCAGGAAGCTCAGAGCTCAAGTTCAGCACTGTGCTGAACAACACAGCAGTGGTGTTTTCTCACTGTTTTTTAGGGCTCTTGGTTTTTCCTGAGAACCCTCCTACTGTTGTAAACATAAGTTTGTTTCAAACTGCCTCAATCCAGTTGTGTAGCAAGTGTATTTGTTAAAAGCAATACAGAAGAGAAAAGCCCACTTCCTTCTCAGGGTTTTCCCTGAGCCCTCAGTCCCTCCTCTGAACTCCAGCAGAGCTCCTATTCCAAACCAAATAAAGCAGCACTTCACCTTGAGTCTACACACAGGTTTACATCTCCCAGGATAAAAAGCCGCCCCTCCCAAGCCACATCCCTCTGTGGTCCTGGCTCCAACCCCACTTCCTTTTGAAAAGGGCAGTCTGTATCCAATGCCTCTGCTTCTGCCTCCCTGCCAGAAGTATGGCCACAGCAATAGGCTTGGAACACCACACACATGCACTCTGTAAGACACCAGCTTCGCCACTCCCTCCCCAGGAAACCTCCCTTCTTCTGGTTTGTGGGCCCACTCTCTGCCCCATTGTTCTCTGACCTCCACCACCTCCCTGCCTCACACTGCACCTCCTCCAACTTCCCTTCCCAGTCCCCTGTGTTTCCAGCAGAGTTTGGCCCTTACTACCCACACCAATGGCTCATTTACCACCTGAACTCCAAGGGTGCCAAAGTCTACAGGCATCTCCATCAAACTTCCGCACAACATCACCCACTGCTGTGGCTTTAATCACTAGCAAAGAGCGCAAGAATTTCTAAACCTAGCCTCATTACTGAGCTCCAGGCCATTCATCCAAATGCCTCCCAGATGTTGCCATGGGAATGGCAATGGTTTCCCCAGAGACTCTGCAAACACTGTGTGTCCAGTACTACCCTCACCCAATTATCCCATCACCCCATAGTTATTCAGCTAAGAAACATGACAGATACAGGTGCTATCCACTTATCTATCCAAGTAATACTTATGGGGTGCTCACCATGCACCAGGCTCCACTAGGGTCAGGAGTGAAGCAAGTAAAACAGAAATGATTCTTGGCTCTAGGGAACTTCAACCAGCCACCCAGTGCTGCCACATTCAAGTCTACTACCACTCTCCTCTGAAACACCCCACGGTTTCCATCCCTACTGCTACTACCTGAGTCCAGAGCAGTATACCACAGTAGCAAGAAAGGAGTATCATGTGACTTCTGACACTGAAATGTGTGCACAATGTGACCTTAGGCAAATTACCCTCTCTATTCCCTCAACTGACAGATAAAGATGAAAGTGGTACTGTCTTTGTAGTCTTGTTGCAGAATTGAGACATGAAGCTTTTAAAACATACCTGGAACATAGCAGACAATCTCTAAACACCTGCAACTAACTACTGTACTTCTTATTTCTCCAATAGCCTCCCTATCATGGCTCAGGCCCTCTCCGGTTATCTCTGTCTCTGTCTCTGTCTCTCTCTCCCTCCCTCCCCGTCCCCCTCCCTCCCTCTCCTTTTCTGGCTGTCTTCTTCCTGGGCTTTCTTCTCATTTCCAAGGCTTTGGTCAAGGCCCCCTTCTGTGAACCCCTAGACTGAGGCAGATGCCCTCCCCATGCTCCCTCCTTGGCACCTCCCAGTTTCATCCTACTGAATTAGGACCACTTCT